>NW_020769657.1:0-109035 GCF_900518735.1 Pseudonaja textilis
AATGTTACATGACAACAGCAGGACATTTGTGAGTTTGACACCTGTAGTGTAAGGATTGTAACAGACCCTCTGTAGGACAAAAGTCAGAAGATGAGTAGAGTGCATCCATGAACACCAGCTAGCAATCACCACCAGAAGACATGATGAAAATGCCTTAATTTCCATGCTAATTTCTATGTCAGAAGACATGGAATGTGTTTCCCAGTTTCAATTGGGAAATTGAGAATCAGAGATGAAATGCAACTATAGGTAACAACAACTATATATATCATTGAGGTAACAACAATTATATATCATTCAAAAGAGACAATCAAAAATCCAAAAAAGAAACAAAAAGTCCAAAACACCTCCTCACCAGCAATGAAAGATTAATGCTAGACCAACAATCAAATAAATAAGTCCTATCAAGAAACTAGTAATGCAGGCAAACAAGCTAACACTAACAACAGCCTAATCAAGGAATCACTAAGAATACTCTCAGTCAAACTGAGAGGCAGGACCACTGAGAGGATTATTAAGTGCTGGATCAAGACTAATATGGGCCCCCTCACCTATATATTAAGTTAACAGGACCACAAGGGTCTCCTCTCCTCCTCCCCATCATCCTGTGAGAGGCTCATTAAAAAAGGAGGGCTGCCAGGGCAGTGAAGCAGATGGGGAAGTGGAGAGGGGTGAGGACGAAGTATGGAGAGACTAAGTTGGAGTCAGCACAGCCCATAAATATATTTTGCCTGACTAGGAGAAGAATGATTCACTCTAGTCTATAGAAATGATAGAAAAGTGTCACTTCCCTCACCCGCCTCCCTCTCCTCCTCCAGTTTATCCTCCTGCATTTTAAAGCCACCTCTTGCCAGTTAGCATTTGGCATGGCTGGCATGCACAGATCCTCTGACTAAGCTAAAAGTGGTGCCTTCTTCTTTTTGGGGTGAAGGATTTTGACAGGGTGAGAAGTGGAAATTCAATCTTCAAGAATTGGGGAAAAGGGGAGAAAGAGAGAGGAGGAGATAGTGATGGAGGAGGCAATCATTGCTGCTGCTGCTGCTGCTGGTGATGCACAGGAAGGACACACCTTCCTTCCTTCCTTGAGGTTTGCCCTCCAAATGACTTGATTTGATCCAGTTTTGGAGTGCTTTTCTGCAAGCCAACCACACCATACCCCCACCACCTCCATCCAGGCGTGTCACTGAAACACTGTCATGCTGTTTTTCTTTTTAAAAATTTGCTTTTGTATTTTTTTTTAAATTCCCCTTTATGGACCCCTTTTGTGCTCCATGGGCCCCAGAACAATGTACCAGCTGGACCCCCCTCTCCTCAGGCCTGCTGACAGGGCAAGCCACTATTATATACAATGAGAAAAAACTCTACTCCTTTGCAGCAATGATTATGTTATCTAGTAATGCAATGAAAACTCTGTAAAAAAAAAAATCAAGCTCACAGAGCACTCAGGTCTTGACAGTTCAACCCTTAGCTACAGATATTCTCTTTTATTGAAACAGCAAAGTTTGGGAAAGATATATGTATGTATATTACTTTTATTTGTTTATCTATCTATCTATCTATCTATCTATCTATCTATCTATCTATCTAGTCAAGCGAATATAAGATTACAGGTATAAGTATAGACATAGTTATGAGTACATGAAATGGATACATATAAGAAAAATAAAAAGAAACAATAGGACAGGGATGGTAGGCACATTGGTACACTTATGCATACCCCCTACAGAACTCTTAGGAAAAGGGTGAAGTCAATAGTAGACAGTCTAAGGTTAAAGTTTTTTGGGGTTTGGGGAAGAAACTACAGTCAGGTAGAGTATTCTAGACATTGACTCCTCTGTTGCTGAAGTCGTATTTCCTGCAATCAAGTTTGGTGCAGTTTACCTTGAGTTTGCATCGATTGTTTGCTCTTGTATTGTTATGGTTGAAGCTAAAGTATTAATGACAGGTAGGACATTTCAATATATATTTTTATATACTATACTTAGATCAGACCGAAGGCAGCGTAGTTCTAGGTTTTCTAGGTCTAGAATTTCAAATCTGGTGGCATAAGGTATTCTGCAACGAGTAGAGAAGCGGAGAACTCTTCTTGTGAAATATTACTGAACTTTCTCAACTGTGTTAATATCAGATACGTAATGTGGGTTCCAGACTGATGAGCTGTATTCGAGTATTGGTCTAGCAAATGTTTTGTATGCTCTAGTTAGCAGAGAAAAAGCTATGTAGGATTAGGTTAACAACTCTTAATGCCTTTTTGGCTATGTAGTTACAGTGGGCTCTAGCACTTAGGTCATTAGAGATGAGTACTCCAAGGTCCTTGTCAGAGTTTGGATCATCAAAAAAGTCTTGACTATTCAGCTTGTATTTTATTTTCTGATTTATTTTTGTTTTGAAAACAATTTTATTGGTTTTTTTAACAAACAAACAAAACAGACAAAACATAAAAGCATCAGCTCTCTTCCGTACTTATATACAAACAGTGTGTCGGTTGGTTCATCAGTTTTGTGCATTCATTTTGTAGTCTCAATTACAGTTATGTTACATAATAACTCTTATTATCAATCCAAACTTATATAACCTCATATCATTATTAAAAAAAATCATTTGACTATACTTTTATTCATTCATGCTTTATGAGATAACTATAATTTAGGTAATTTATTCTATAACAAATCATATAATCATACCAATTCTATCCTAAAAAAAAAAACACTTTATAGATGTAGTGTCAAATAGCAAGAGAAAATGAAAAAAAAAGATATTCCTTATTATCTAACATTCTAAATATTGTATTGTTGTATTTCATCGTCCAAACATTGATAGAAAAGGTCCCAAATTTTATAAAATTGTTTATCTTCTTGCTCTCTAATTTCAAATGTCAATCTACTCATCTCAGCACATTCCAATATTTTCTTAATAATTTCTTCCTGCAATGGAATTTTCTCATTTTTCCAATTTTTAGCAAATACAATCCTAGCCGCAGTTAATACATTTACAATCAAATATTTCAAGCCTTTACTATATACATCTGGTAGGATTCCCAATAAAAAGAGCTCCGGTTTCAAATCTATGTGTTTCTTTGTCATTTTTTCCAACCACATGCGGATTTTAGTCCAGTATTTTCTAGCATCCTCACAAGTCCACCACATATGGTAATATGAACCAGGTATCTGATGACATTTCCAGCATTTTTCAGATTTATTCTTGAACATTCTTGCTATCCTTGTTGGGGGAAAATGCCACCTGTAAAACATCTTATACAGATTTTCTTTATAAGCTGTAGACATTGTCATTTTATAATTTTGCGACCATAGTTTCTGCCATTTCTCTAAATCAATCCCATATCCAAAATTCCTCCCCCAAGCAATCATAGTTTCTTTAACTTGTTCTTCCTCTAGCTTAATTTCCAATAAATAACCATATAGTTTTTTAATCACCTTTTCATCAGTACCTTTCAAAATCTTATCTAAATCAGTCTGTTTATCATAAAATCCCTTTGTTTTGGAATCTTCATCATACCTTGAGTGTATTTGCACATATGAAAACCAATTCATCTTTATACCTTGTTCCTCTAGATTTTGTATCGATTTAAGTTCACCCTTTTCATCTAATAATTCCCCATATCTAACTGTTTGTTCCTTCTTATAAATTATAGGATAAGAAAATGCTTCTATCGTTGATAACCAAACTGGAATTTTCAAGTAACATTGTTTTTTTTAATCTTCTACCAATTTAACCACAAAGACTCCCGTATATAATGTCTTCGAAAATAGCCCTGTGTTTTGGTTCCCTTGTACCATAGAAAAGCATGCCAACCCAACAACAAATCATGACCTTCTAGTGTCAACAATCTAGTCTTCCTTAATGTTATCCATTCCTTAACCCACATCAAATTTGCAGCTTGGTAGTACAGCTCCCAATTAGGCAGGCCAAAACCTCCTCTAGTTCTAGCATCTTGCAAAAGCTTTAGCTTTATCCTCGCTTTCTTACCCTGCCATATATACTTCAACACAATTTTATTTAAGTCCTCAAAATAGTCTTTTCCGAGCCTAATTAGTATTGTTTGAAATAAAAATAAGATTCTGGGTAAAATATTCATCTTGATTGTTGAAATCCTCCCTATTAATGATAGTTGTAAATTTTCCCATTTCTTCAAATCTAGGGCTATCTGTTGTTTAAGTTTAATATAATCATTCTCTTTTAATGTACTACATCTTGATGTCAAATATATCCCCAAATACTTAACCTTGTTCATAACTTGGATTTTCAACAGGTCTGCCAATTCTTCTCTTTGTCTTAGTAACATGTTCTTTGACAAAATCTTTGTTTTATCTTTATTTATTTTCAAACCAGCCACCTCACCATATGTCTCTATCTTTTCCAATAGCTTCAAAGCTGTTTCTACAGGATCTTCCAAAATAAAAACTAAGTCATCCGCAAAGGCTTGTAATTTAAATTCTTCCTTTTAATTTTCATTCCTTTTATAGTTTTATCTTCTCTAATATTTCTGTTCAACACTTCCAGAGTCAATACAAATAGCAAAGGAGAAAGGGGACATCCTTGTCTTGTGCCTTTTCTTATGTTAATAGAGTCTGTAAATTCTCCCTCCATTATTACCTTTGCCGTTTGCTCATGGTAAATAGCTTCTATTGCTTGAATAAATCTTCTAGCAAAACCCATCGGTTCCAATAAGAGTAACATAAATCTCCATTCACATTGTCAAATGCCTTTTGGGCATCTAAGAATATCAGAGCCATTTGCTTTTCAGAATGCACCTCATAATATTCCAAAGTATCCAGAATTACTCTCATATTGTCTCTAATTTGTCTCTTTGGCAGAAATCCATTTTGATCTGGATGGATAAAATTATTCAAATATTTTTTAAGTCTTTCTGCTAATATTGAAGCAAAAATTTTATAGTCTGCATTTAATAAAGAAATCGGTCTATAGTTCTTAATTTGCAGTGGATCAGCCTCCTCTTTTGGAATAAGTGTAATATAAGCCTCTGACCATGTTTTAGGTATCATCTTCTTTGACATAGCTTCATTCATAACATCTAAAAGTGGAATGCTCAATGATTCTTGTAATATTTTGTAGAATTCTGCAGGCAGCCCATCTGGACCTGGTGCTTTCCCATTATTTTGTTTCTTAAGTGCTTGGCTTAATTCCATCATTGTTATATTACTTTCTAACATTTCTTCCGTCTCTTTGGATATCTTAGGTAAGTTTGCAGTCTGCAAGTACTGTTTGACTTTTTCCTCATCAATATTCTCTTTCTTGTATAGTTGTCCATAGAAATCTCAGATAATTTCCTTTTTCTCCTTATTGCCATAACAAACTTGACCTTGGTCATCTATTAACTGCGATATTTTCCTAGACTCTTTCTCCTTTCTCAGCTTATATGCTGGCCATCTACCTGCCTTATTTACATCTTCAAAGTAATTCTGTTTAGCATTCCTAATTTTCTGTGCCAATTCTTCTTTCTCTATTAAGTCCATTTTATGTTTAGTTATGTCCAGTTTCAGTTCAATATCTTTTTTCTGTGGCATTTTCTGTAGTTCTTTTTCAAGTCTTTTATACTCATCTTCCAAGGCTTTACTGGCTTGTCTTTTCCTAATATTCTTTTTTCTTATGTAGTCTATTATCAAGCCTCTAGCATATGCCTTCATTGTATCCCAAACATTCTGCATTGAAGTATCTTCTTTTCTATTTTCTTTAAAGAAAAAGGCCAGTTCTTTCTCGAACCATTGTATAAAATCCTTCTCCTTTAAAATAGTATTATTTAACGTCCATCTCGATCTTTTTTTTTGTACCTTCCATTTAATTGTCAGTGGGTTATGATCTGCCCAAGTACTTGTTTCAGTGTTTATTTCTTGAACACTAGATATTAATTCTGTTGAAATCCAGATCATATCTAATCTGGACCATGATAAATGTCTATTTGAATAGAAAGTATATTGTTTGGTTTTAGCATTTTTTTCTCTACATATATCTTTTAAAATTAGTTCATCTGTCATTTTAAAAAAAGATTTAGGAAGAGTCTTTCTGTTGTGCTTTGCTGTTATTGCTATATAGTCCAGTTTGTTGTCCACAATTCCATTAAAGTCTCCCATCATAATTATATTAGCATAGTCCAGTCCAGTCATTTTCATATGTAATTTTTTATAGAATTCTTCTTGTTTATCATTTGGAGCGTAAATTGCAGTCAAAAGTATTTTTATATTATTGTCCATTATTTCCACCATTAATATTCTTCCATCTTCATCAGCGTAAATCAATTTTCCTGGGGTGGCCTCTTTAATGTATAAAACCACTCCTCTTTTCTTACATTGAGTCATAGAAGTAAATAATTTCCCTAGTTTTGGCTGTACTAACAATTGTTCATGTTGCTTTTTAATGTGTACTTCTTGTAGACAAATTATGTCAAATTTTAATTTCCCTAATTTATGAAAGATCTTCCTTCTCTTAGCAGCTGAATTCAGTCCATTTATATTCATTGTAATCAGTTTTTTCTCTTCCATAATTATATTTTATATTTAGGTTTAGCCTCTCTCGTAGATCTTGGTTCACGTTGGTCTTTAATATCCACCTGCCCACCTACTGCGCCTTCTTCTTTTTCAATCTCCATTTGTTCTTCTTGAAATTCAATTAATGAGACCTCTTTTTCTGCCTCTTCCTCTCTCCTTCCAAAAAATTCTGCGGAAAAGAGTTCTGCTTTCTCAATTGAATCAATTCTCTGTCTCTGTTCTTGCCATGTAAACATCAGTCCTTCTGGGATCAGCCATCTGTAATTCACCTCCTTTTTCAATAGCACTCTGGTCAGAAATCGATATTCTCTTCTCATCTCTCTCACTCTTCTGGGTATTTGTTTTAAGACCAAGATTTCTTTGCCTTTATATTTCAACGTCTTCTCTCTTGCCGCTTGTAAAATTTGTGTCTTGATGGATTTTTTAGTAAATCTAATGTGAACTTCTCTGGGTAAATTATTTCTCATTGCATATCTTGTAAAAACTCCATATATCTCATCTACTCCATCCATCATCTTTTCTTCTGTTATTTCCAAAGCGTCAGCCAAGATTTCTATCATTATCACAGCCAGATCTTGCCCTTTTTCTTCCTCTTTATTTTGAAATCTGAGATAGAATTCTGACCTCTCCATCTCCCACTTCAGCATCCCACTTTTTTCTTGTTCAACTACTGTTAGTCTGCTATCAATATTTCCAATCTTCTCCTCTCTTCGTTTACCCTCTTCTTTGACTTTTTGGAGTCTCTCATCATACTTCACCATCATCTGCTGGCTATTTTCCACTTTTTCATCAGTCTTCCCTGTTCTTTGTTCAATGGTGTCTGTTTTTATCTTAAGGTCTTGGATTCCTTGCATAATCATCTGTAAGGTTACTTTTTCTTGTTCTTTGTCTTGCTTTAACATTACCTGAATTGAACGTTTTCCTCCAGATGGTGGGGAGGCAGAAGTAGATATAGAGGCACCCGGAGGTATGAGTTTCCTGCTCATTTTAAATGATTCAAAATCTTCAAGTTCTTTCAAATTTTAATCCAATTAGGAAAGTAGCCAATTATAATCCAGAATGGAAAAGTCCAATAGTAAAAAGCCCAGTAGTAAAGGAGAGAAAAGAAAAAAGAAAAAATTCTTCAGGTTCTTCCTGACCCTAATCCAATTATAAAATAGTCCACAATAAAAAATAAAAATAAAAAGAAGAAGACCCAATAATAATAGTAATAAAAAAGGACAAAGCAAAATAAAAATTTCTTCAAGTTCTTCTCACCTTAATCCAGCTAGAAAATCTCAATTAAAAAAAAAGAAAAAAGGAAACCAAAATAATCCAAGAGCATAGATGGAAAAAGCAAAAATCCCAATGAAAAAGGAAAAAAAATAAAAATAAAAATGAGAAATTCTAAGTCTTCCCCTTGAAAATAAAAAATAAAAATAAAGACATTGCTAAAATAAAAATTTACAATAATACTGGTAGGGGGCGGTAGCGAAACTAAAAAAAGATTAAAAAGAAAGAAACAACACACTGCACTCTGTTTAGTTGTCCAAGGCTCTTGTTATGACTCTCTTCCCTTTCCCACAAGCTTCAAAGCCAAGCCATAGATATTTAATTGTTGATAGAAATCCAGAAAAGCACCTGTAATAATATTCTGCTGCGCTCTTCCCTCTATCTTATCAAATTAGAATGTCCTTGAGAAGGAGTCTTTCACTGTTCTCTCCACTTCAAGTAAAATATTTTCAAGCCTCTAGTTGGCAGTGTTACAAAGTTTCTTAATTCTCACTTTCCCCCCTCCTCTCAGAAAAGCATAATTGAAGTGAAAAAGAGAACAAGAAATATATACATATATATACAAAGAGAAAAATAACCAAAGGGAGCCTCTAGCCTAGAAAAAAAAATTAGAAAATCCAAAGGGAGAATAAGAATATATATATATATATATATGGATCTTTGGTTGTTCGGGTTTTCTCCCGCATAATATTCAAAGTATCTAGGCAACGTTTCGATGAAGTCTCATTCATCATCTTCAGGCTTCTGTCTTCGGCTCTGTGCTTCTCAGAGTGGTGTGAGATTGCAGCTGCTTCTTCCTTTTAACTGCTAGTGGGGGTGGGACTTGATTGGGTGGGGGCTTGGCTGTGTTCTGATTGGGTGGGGGGTTGGCCGTGTTCTGATTGGCTGGAGGCGTGTTCTGTTCAGGTGGGGGCTTGGTTGTGCTTGGGTTAGTCTTAGTTGCTGGGGGATTTGAGTTGGTGAGCTGTGATCTTGCTGTTTGGCTTCGAGTTCGTGGTCGTGCTGCATCTTCATAGTGGGTGTCGGTTTGCTTCATGTATGGCTTGGAGGGGTTTGAAGTGGGTAGTGATGCAGCTGCAGTGCGGCTTCTGGTCCATGGTCGTGTCTCATCTTCTGAGTGGGTGTGAGTCTGTTTTCTACATGGAAGTGTGGTGGCGGCATCTTGTGTGGCTCTCATGGGTGTGGGTCTGGTGTCATTCTTCATGTTAGGTAGTTGTCTGTTCATGAGGGTGGGTTTCCAAATGGCTGGAAGGCGGGAGGTGTCATCTCATTTGTTCATGCTGTGTGGGCATTTTTTCTATCTCTTTGTTTTAGTTTGCTTCTCTCTTCATTCAGTTTCCATCCATTGCTTCTTGTTTGCCTTCTGGTGCTTTGAAAAATACATTGCCCCCCCCCCCCCGCTCTTTCTGGCAGCCCCTTAAAAGCCTGTTGCCTATCACAGTCTTGAATAAAGCAAGAGTGTGAGCCATTTCTTCCTTTTAGTAGTTCATGAAAGGACATCTATAGTACATAGATAATAAAGTCAAAAAATGGTGAACAACATTTTTACAGAATGATAAGGTTGAGGCTGGGTGTGACAAGGAATGGCTGGGAGGGAAGGGGCCAGGTGAGGCACCCCTTGATGTGAGTGACATTGAGTTGGCCACACCCACCCAGTCACATGACCACCAAGCCACACCCACAAATTAAGCCGCACCACAAGTTGTTAAGAAATTTGAATCCCACCCCTGGTGCTGATAAAATAATTCCCAGGTACCTTATTTTGGGGCTGATTTCAATGCCTAAATTTTTGGTTAGGTTTTCTTTTTGTATGTTAGTCCTATTTTTTACTATAATTTTTGTTTGGTTTTTGTTTATTTTCAGCCTGCCACCTCACCATATTCTCCCAGCAATTCTATTAATTTTGTTCCCATTTGCTCTTCCATAAAAGAATACTAACTTGTCATCAAATCCTTGCAGTTTGCAGGTTTCCTTTGTAATTTCCAGCCCTTTTATCTGGGATTCTTGCTGAATCATCTTCACTAGAGTTTCCAAGATAAATATAAATAATAATGGTGAGAGAGGTCAGCCTTGATGCATGCCTTTCTGTATATTGAATTTATTTGTTGTTTCTCCGTTTATTATTGTTCCAGACTAGCAGGCTCAAAAGCCTGCAACTCTGATTGACCCGCTAATAGCCTATCGTGATTGGTCACCCTAGACTGATGCAATTGGCCAGTAAACGGGCTGCCGCGATTGGCCCTGCCAAGAGCGGCAAACTCAAATCGCCTTCATTGGCTGCCTAGCCACAGCCAGCCCTATATAAGGGGCTGCTGCAGCTGGGATTGCTCGCTCAGATCTGAAGTCACTAATAAAGAGCTGTTGTTGTTATCTGAGTCTTGCCTCCATTCTTGAACCATCCTCCCAGATCTAACACTGGTGACAAGGATGGGATGTGGAGGCAATGAAGTCTACTGATTTGAACTAACTGAAGGAGCATGTGGCTGACAGAGCGCAACGACGGCGATATGGCCAGCAGCGCTATACCACCCACCCCATTCGATCCAGCTAGCGAAGACTGGGACTCATATATGGACAGATTTCAAATGTTCCTAGAGTCCAACAACCTCAAAGATACCATGCCCAGAAAGAGACGAGCCGTTTTTCTAACCCATTGTAGGCCAGCCATTTTTAAGATGGCTAAAGCCTTAGCGAAGCCTGCTGAAGTGAAAACCATGGATTGGGACACCCTTGCTCCCATCCTGCGCAACCATTATGCTGCAGCAGTACCAACTCTCATTCGCAGACACAAGTTCTATCAGAGGGACCAGCGTAAAGGTGAGAGCGTTGGGAATTTCGTGGCAGACCTGAGGAACCTGGCTGGTTTATGTGGCTTCGCCAATCTCGAAGAAGCCATGAGAGACTGAATCGTCCTTGGCCTGAGAGATCCAATTGTCCAGAGCAAGATCATGGCCAAGGGAGACATCTCGCTTGCTGATGCCATAGCAGACGCCACCGCTGCTGAAGCCACTCGTAAATCAGCAACACAAATGCGCCGAACCAGCGGAACCAACCGCCAACCCACCAACGATGCTGGGAAACATTCAGATAAGTACACATAAACCACCCGTCATGAAGATGTCAAGTCATCTTCGGACAGCGAGGAAGAAGAAGTCCACAGACTCCGGTCAGAAAGTGAGCAAAGGGACCAGCGGGGTCGTAAATCCAACTACCAATGCGCTAGATGTGGGGGAAACCATCCTCAATCCAAATAAAGATTTTTAGACACCATGTGTCGTTTTTGCGAGAAACGAGGGCATATTGCGAAGGTATGCAGAAACAAGAGAAATACCACCCGCAGATGAAGAGGGAGCAGCCCAAAGAGGAATGATGGCAACTCTGCCACACAGAGGGACCGCCCTAGCAACCAGTGGAACCAGTACAGCAGACCCCGAAGGTTTAACGGCACACCCAGACGAGAGGAGGCTCATCAAACCATCACCATCGGCCACGCTTCATCACTTGACGCTAAAAAAATCAGTGTAAAGGTAACCATTGAAAATAAACCGTGCGTCATGGAAGTCGACTCTGGGTCATCACTATCCATGGCATCCTGGAAAACACTCAAGCAGCTGATTCCCAATATCCGATGCCAAGACCTCAGCAGTCAGAGACTCATACTGAAAGATTATCAAGGCAACTGGATTCCAGTCGCAGGTACCCACCATTTCCAGGTCTCTTTCAAGGGACATAATGCAATTCTACCACTCACCATCGTAGACAGAGACCGGCCAAGTCTATTGGGCCTTCAGTGGTTCACGCCATTAGGAATCGGAATGGCTAGCATCCATCATACTGAAGACAATGACTGGGAGGCAGCCCTCATCCACGACTTTCGAGAAGTGTTCAACAAAAGCCTAGGCAAGTACAAGGGGTCCCCTATTTCATTTAAACTGCACCCTGACATTGCACCCATTTGCCTAAAGCCATGCCAAGTTCCCTTTGCTCTCAAATCCAAAATTGATGAGCAACTGGACAAATTAATTGCACAAGACGTGTTAGAACCCATTGACCACGCCCGATGGGAAACACCAATTGTCACCCCCATAAAGCCTGATGGGTCCATAAGAATCTGCGGTGACTACAAGGCCACCCTCAATCACACGCTACAGCAGAGTGCCTACCCGGTACCAATCGTTCAACATCTCCTGCATTCACTTGGGGTTGGCAAAATATTCGCAAAATTAGATCTGGCCAAAGCGTATCAACAGCTGCCAGTCGATCCAGAGACGGCAGAAGCCCAAACTATAGTCACACATCGGGGTGCATTCAAGTGCCACAGGCTCCAGTTTGGTGTTAGTGTAGCCCCAGGCATCTTTCAAAGCCTGATGGAGAGACTATTACAAGGTATAAAAGGGGTCGTGCCCTATTTTGATGACGTATTAATAGCAGCACCCACAAAAAGTCAATTAGAGAAATGCCTCAGAACAGTCCTACAAAGGTTCAAAGATGCTGGCCTCAAGGTTAAGAAGGAAAAATGCCAGCTTTGCACAGAAAGGGTGGAGTTTCTTGGCTACCTCCTTGACAAACAAGGAATCCACCCTACAGAAAAGAAATTAGCAGCTATCAAAAATGCCCCAAGACCCAAAAACAAGACTGACCTCCAAGCCTTCCTGGGACTTATTAACTTTTATAACATCTTCCTACCCCAGAAGGTGACTGTTGCTGAGCCCCTGCATAGACTACTCGATAAAAGGGCCTCCTGGATTTGGGGACGTCGGGAGGAACACACCTTCCAGCAAGTAAAAGACCTCCTTACCTCTAATACAGTACTAATTCAGTATAATGAGACACTCCCCTTGACTGTCACTTGTGATGCTTCACCATTTGGGGTAGGGGCCATCCTGAGCCACGTCCTACCAAACGGCTCAATTGCATTTTTTTCAAGAACTCTATCAAAAACAGAAAGAAACTATAGCCACTTAGATAAGGAAGCCCTTGCTATTGTCTCTGCTATTAAAAGGTTCCATGAATATGTTTATGGGAGACCATTTTCTATTAACACGGATCATAAGCCACTACTTGGCATTCTGGCAGGCGACAAACCTACCCCACACATTCTCTCCCCCAGAATGACGCGATGGTCGGAATTTCTCGCTGCCTACGACTATCAATTAAAGTATCGCCCCGGGAAATCTATTCCTCACGCAGATGCCTTGAGTCGCTCGCCACTACCCGAGCCGCAGGAAGACCCAGCTCCCACGCTGCCAGTACTTCAAATCAAAACAATTCCCTCATCTCCACTAACAGCCCAGGACATCGCCTTTGAAACCAAAAGAGACTCTTGTTTGGCACGAGTTCTTGGCTGGGTGGAGAGGGGATGGCCAGACTACGACCCTAAGGAAATATTTAAGCCATTTAAAAACAGACAAACAAAGCTATTCTCACAAAAGGGTGCATATTATGGGGAGACCAAGTTGTTATACCAACTAAGCTACAGAAAAAAGTCCTGCAAATGCTACATGATGGACACCCGAGCATCATGCGTATGAAAGCGCTGGCAAGAAGTTACGCCTGGTGGCCAGGTATGGACAAACAAATTGAATCCTGGGTTGCCTCTTGTAACAGATGCCAGGAAAACCACTCAGCCCCACCAAAGGCTCCACCAGCAGAATGGGAAACACCCAGGGGTCCTTGGTCATGCATTCATATTGACTTTGCGGGACCTACTAGAGGCCACAGTTTCCTAATAACTGTGGATGCATATTCTAACTGGCTCAAGGTCAATAAAATGAAAACAATCACTACAGAGGCAGTCATCAAGAAATTGAACAGACCCTTTGCCACACACAGCCTACCTGATGTCCTGGTCTCTGACAATGGGCCCCAATTTACTGCCTTAGCCTTTGAACAATATTTAGCGGAACGGGGCATCCGACATGCACTCACATCGCGGGCACATCCAGCGGCGAATGGTAGGGCTGAACGAATGGTTCAGTTCACAAAGAAAACCCTGCAGAAAATGGAACAAGGTAACATCCACGACAAAGTCACTAGAATGCTGCTCCTTCAACACATCACATCAAACAGCACGACCAAGAGCCCAGCTGAACTCCTGATGGCCAGGAAACTCAGATCGCCTCTAGACCGCTTGCACCCTGCCTACACCCCGGAAAAGCCCCTGGGTTCCAGCAGCAAGCACTGTGCCTTTAAGGTAGGAGACCTTGTATTTGCAAAATTTTATTCTGGGGATCCCCTCTGGATTCCTGCTCAAGTAACTCAAGTTATGGGTCCCCGCTCCTACCGTCTACTCACCACTGATGGCAGAGCGTGGAAACGCCATATTGACCAGCTACGCTCCAGACTGACCACAACTTCCACCCCTGACCCTAACTTTGACACCAGGGTGGGAGGGGAAGCCATGAACCCAGAATTAGAACCAACACCTGTTTATTCTGAACTAACACCAAGATCACCACACCATAGCTTGCAACACTCACCAGCTGTAGTTGAGTCTGGGCAGATGAACGCTTCGCCAAGAAACGGCAGCCAGGCAGGTTCAGCGAGCCCCGGGAGCCATGGCAGTAGCAACGAGGCTGAGGACTCTATCACCCCGGGGGCACCAGAGGAGAGCCCTGACCATGGCACCAGTTCACCGTTCCTGCTAGATCCAGCAAGCAGTCCATCTGAACCCAAATTTGAACATGGACAATTGGAATTGCATAAGTCAGGTAGACAGGTGCGAAGACCTGCCTACCTGCGAGACTATATTACTCCACCCCTTAAATGGAACCGAGAGGGGAGGGGTGTTCCAGACTAGCCGGCTCGAAAGCCTGCAACTCCGATTGACCCGCTAATAGCCGATCGTGATTGGTCGCCATAGACTGATGTGATTGGCCAGTAAACGGGCTGCCGCGATTGGCCCTGCCAAGAGCGGCAAACTCAAATCGCCTTCATTGGCTGCCTAGCTGCAGCCAGCCCTATATAAGGGGCTGCTGCAGCTGGGATTGCTCGCTCAGATCTGAAGTCACTTATAAAGAGCTGTTGTTGTTATCTGAGTCTTGCCTCCGTTCTTGAACCATCCTCCCAGATCTAACAATTATTATCTTGGCTTCTTGTTTTGAGTATATTGCCGAAATTGCATTTAAAAAGTGTTTGCCAATATCCGTATATTTTAATTGTTGTAGCATAAATGGCCAATTAACATTGTCAAAAGCTTTTTGGACATCAAGAAATAGAAGTGTACCTGGTGTTCGCTGTATAGTTTGTAAAATTTAAGAATGTCCAGGATTATCCTTATAATATGTTTGGTTTGCCTATTTGGAAAAAAAGCCATTTTAGTCACTATGTATAAATTCAGTTAGATAATTATTTCAATCTCTCAGCCATGATTGTTATAAAAATCTTATAGTCTGTATTCAGGAGGGAAATTGGTCTAAAATTCTGAATCTGTGCCTGGTTTGTGTATTCTTTTTGTATTAATACACTATTACCCTCTGTCTAGGATGTTGGTATTTTTGCTTCAGGTAAAACTGCCTTCCAATAAATGTTAGTTCAGGACATTTTGTTGTTCCTTATACAGCTCTATTGGTATGCCATCTGGTCCTGGTGCCTTGTTGGTCTTTTGTTTATCTGTTGCATTGGTAATTTCTGATATTCTAATTTCCTCATTTAACACGAATTTTATTTCCTCTGGGATCTTAAGCAATTCTGCTTTTCTTAGATATGTCATGATATTTTCTGCAAAGATCTTTTGTTTTCCTTGTATAATTTCTAATAGAATCTCTGAGCTATTTCCTTCTTGGTGGCCTCATTGTAATGTATCATCCCATCTTCATCTTGTAGTTTGTTGATCTGTTGCTTAATTTTTTGTCATCTTAATTTATATTCTAACCATCTTTCTGGTTTGTTGCCATATTCAAAGAAGTTTTGCTTGGCTAGCTTAAGTTGTGTTATCCTTTCTGATTCCATAGTGTGTAATTTATGTTTCAGTAAGTATTTTATTTTTCAAATGTTTGTTATTTGGTTCTTTCTGGTGTAGTATCTTGATTTATTTATATTCTTCTAGTCTTTCCTGATGCTGTTTCTTTTCTCTATTTCTCTTGGCCATATAGGAAATTGTCACCCCTCTCATATATGCTTCAGCCATATCCCAGATGATCCGTGGGGATACAACATCTTGCTTATTTACTTGAAAGAAGAAGTTCATTTCTTTTTCCATTTTGTCTTTGAACTCCTTTTCCTTGAGTATCGCTCGCTGAAAGGTCCATCTTGTTCTAGCCCTATGACCTTTCTAAGGTCTAAGTAAGCTTATAGGGTTATGGTCAACCCAGAAATTAGGTTCCATATTTATTTCCTGGATTTCCAAATCTAATTCTTTTAAAAGCCACACCATATCTATTCTGGACCATGGAAATTTGAATAGTGTGTATATTGGTTTTCATCCCAATTTCTTTCGCTCCACACGTCATGTAAATTTAGATCTTTGCTCAAATAAAAAAATGTTTTTGGGAGAATCTGTTTGTTTCCTTTTCTTGCTTCATCGCAATATTTGTTCTATCAATAATAGCATTGAAATCTCCAATGATAGAAATTCCATCATATTCAATATCACTAAGTATGATATGTAGGTTTTTATTGAAAGATACTTGAGATCCTTTTGGCGTATAGATTTTGGCAATTATTATATTTTATTATTCAATTTAACCTCGACTATCAGGATTCTCTCTTCTTTATCTCTAAATATTTGCTTTGTGGTAAACTTGGTCTTTTTTTAACATATAAAGCCACACCCTTCTTTTTTTCTGGACAAGTGAGACATATAGATTCCCAAGTTTCAGATGTTCTAATAAATGTTTTTAGTTTTCTTTTATGTGAACTTCTTAAAGTGCAGTTATATTTATCTTTAACTTTTTAAATGTGTTGAAGATTTTCTGTGGTTTTAATGGTGAGTTCAATCCATTAATGTTCATTGACCCAATTTTACATTTTCTTGTCTTTATCTTGACCTGGTGCTTCTAATTGTTCTAATAACTCTTGGATCATCTGTTCTTCTTCCATAGTATTGTAGTCTGTCTCTTTCTCCTCTTCTCTCCTCTTTCTCTAAAATCTGTAATTTTCCCCTTTTTTCAGTCACACATCCAGTATCTGTCCCTTCCGTTGTGTCACTTTCATCTTTTGGTCTCCTGAGTCTTCTTCTGTGGTGCAATGCTGTTTGCAGAATTCTTCAACTTTCTCAACCATGTACAATCTATATCTCTTATCCTGCCATGTTACCATGATGCCTTCTGGAGCCAGCCATTGGAAAGTCATGTTATTTTTATTCAGCTTTGTCGTCAAAAAGTGGTAATTTTTTCTCAGATCATGCAGTCTTTGGGGTATCTGTTTTCCTCTGTATTCCGATTGTTCCTCTCATGTTCTATGTAAGATCTCATCTCTGATCAATTTTTCAATAAATTTCACATGAACTTCCCTGGGTAAGTTGTATCTTCTTTCATAATTCATTTGTATCCTGTAAATTTTATCCATCCCTGAGACCATCACTTCTTTTTCCATCCCAAGGGCACCTGCTAGTATATCTGCCATTTTTTCTGGGAGATCTTCCCCTTTCTCTTCAATGATATTTTGGAATCATAAGTATTGGGTTACTCTCTTGGCTTCTAAGCATTAGAAGCTCTCTTGGCTTCTAACAATTTTTGTTCATTTTTCATTTTTGAAAGGCTTCGAATCTCCAATCCATTGTTTGCATTATTTCTTTTAATTCATTTATATCATTTCTCACTATACCTATTTCCTTTTTCAGTTCTTCGTGATTCTTGAGCTTTATTCCCTGCATGGTTTCCTTTATGGTCAGGATCATGGCTTGATGGTCTTTAATTGAATTTGTTCGCTTCCTCTGTAACATATCTTCTATCAATTTCTGGCTCAATGGACCCAATCCTTATGTTGTATATTTTTTCACTGTGTCAATCTTGGTCAAGTTCAGATTGCTTGCCATGGTTATCAGAGTCTTCAAAAAGTTGTAGTTCCATAAAAATTCCCACTTCTTACTTGCTCCTCTAGATCCCTTCACTGTTTATCTCTATAGCTTATTTTATCTTATCAAATTCTAGATAAGCTAATTCCAACCCCTAAATTACGTAAACGAATTGCTTAAAATTTGTTATTAAATTTAGTTCTTAAGTCTCTTATCAACTATAAAAAAGTGGGGTTCCAATCTTCATATATAGGTAAACAATTGAGATAGCAATACCAATACTTTCAGTTTTCACAATTTGGTTATATATAGAGAGATATATACCCTCAAGCTCTTATTCTTAACTGTATTATTATAATGTAGCTTTTAAAAAGAGAAAACCTTAAAATTATACTACTATCCTATTCAAACTTTTTTGGGGGGGATTAAAGCAATATAAACAAAATAAACAGATGTAAACAGTAATAATAATATGTAATAATAGCAAACTAATAGCCTATAGCAGTAGCAATTTTCAGGTATATATATTCTAGTTAATAATCTGTATTAATTTAGTATAGTTAATAATCTGTATTAATTATAAATCTAATATAATATAATTACAAAATTCATGGTAGTCTTAAATATTATGATATAGATACAATTCATTCAAAAAGTTCAATGTTTCACCTCAATATATGCAGTTCAAATATAGTTCTCCAAAATACTCTGATGTCACCTCTGATTCTTTTCCCGAAAATTTCAGTTCATTCTTTTAAGTCCTTATGTTTCTTTTTTATTTTATTGTATTATTAAATTTTGTCTTATAGTCCAATGTCCACCACAATCACCCTCACTTCCTTTTTAAATTCCAGTTCATGAGACTTTTCCTTCTATGTCCAGTAGATGCCTCTGACTTTAATTGTTCCACTTCAAAAGTGCAAAATCATTGTCCATGCATAGACTCAATTTCTTCTCTGCTGCTTATTCTTTTCATTTCACTGAGGAAACTTAAAATTCTGTCCCCAAAACCTCAACAAATGCACACCTAAGTTGGGGTTAGTTCACAGTTCTAGGCTTGTTTAGCTTTTGACCATTAAGTCTCTCTCATCTTTACATCCTGGTTTTCTTCCTTGCAATCTCTTCTGCTGCTGAGCACCCTCGCCGCTGCCTCCCCACTCAGTCAGGACTCTCTCCCTTCTCCAGCTTTCGCTTCTAGCTTCTGATTTTAAAACATGTCCTTCTGCCTCTACTTACAAAAGCCTAGGGGAAAGTTTTGTAAAGTCTGATCCACCATCGTTCTGCTAGTTAGTAGCCCACTTCATCCAGCTGCCAAGTCATTCTGGCAGCCATTACTGATCACCTTCTTCCTAGTCTGTTCAGTTCAGATTTTCACCTGCTTTCTCACCACTGGCCACCACCTGCAGTAGATCCACAGATCGCCCACACTTCCGCTGCCCCTACATGACTTCTTTTGGCTTCAGTGAGCTCCAAAAACCCAGGACAAGTGCCTTGTGAAAACAGAGTGCCCATTTGCACCACCGCTCACACAGACAGCTAGCCCTGCCCTCAGCCTTTGAAGAAGTTATGATTCATCCCCAGAGTTAGGATAACTGAACATGTTTGCAACATTAAAAAAAATGCAGTACATAGATGAATGGCCTGTGTTTCTCTACAAAGGTAGTAGTACAGCATAAGTTAATCAAACTTGTGTTTCCATCCTGGGTTTTGTTTTTGTTTTGCATTTATGAAATCATCCTAGTTTAATTTTGTAGGAAAAAAAGAGGTGAACAATAATAAAATAAAATAATTACCTGAACGGAATTTGCTAGTATGAATAAGACCATTTGTCACTCTATAACAAGGGTATGCAGCCTTTTCCCTCATCCTCCTGCTTTTTCTGAGCCTTAAAAATGTAAACATTTTCAGAAAAGATTAAAATATATCATTAAAAATCATTATTCTTCAAGATGTAATATATTAAAAATGACAGGCATTTTATTACAGTATAAAAAGCATACACTAAAAAGAATATGATTATCTAACCTCTTACTGAGTGATAGCTTCTACAAAGTATGGGGAATCCATATCAGCCTTTAAAACTGCAGATTCATTTCTGAAGAGAATATTATCTGGCCACCATATTCAACAATATTCTGCATTAATTTCCAAATTTTTGTGTTGATCATATTTATTTATTTGTTTATTTATTCAATTGGTATGTCACCCATCTCATCATCAGGCTCCTCAGGGTGACTGACAACATCATAAAAGCAAATATAAAAAAGACTAAAAATTAACTAAAATTAGATACAAAGTATAAAAGGGGGCAGAGGTCTTCTTCCTAGTCTATTAACCACCTCCAACATAGAATCACCCCCATTGGGGCTCCAGGCCAATCAGCAGAGTGAGGTTTTGAGATTCTTTTAGAGGACCAAACAATATAGGTGAATCTTCTGTCAATGTTCCAGAGGGTGGGGATGGCAGAAAAGGCTCTTTTGCTGGACCTTGAATTGATGTCATGTTATTCAAATAGCAATTCATTATTTACACACATCTCTACAAGTATTCTGTCTTTGAACATACAATATTCTCTGAGTGGTTAATTTATGTTACAGCTGAAGAAATAAATGATTCTGAAATGGTGACCTGGGAGGGTTGAATTTTCATAAAAAGGCAAGTAGATTCCTCAAAGAATAGCTAGATTGAATATATCATATTGGCACAGTTCTGTTGAAAACTGACTCTGAAGGTTCCCATGGCTTTCACCTAATTAAAAGTAAAAGTTATTCCTGTTCCCCAAACAATCAATCACATGGTCCAATCAAGGTGCCATGTGGTTGCCTGGTAACATCATCCCTCCTCTCTCTGGTCAGGTATTAGAATATCCTTGGTTTCCAGGGGAAAGTATTTTATTTTGGCTGCAAAACCCCAGCTATCTCTATTCCCCCCCCCCCATCCCTCATCTCCAGTGTGGCAACACTTAAGTATCAAAATGGCTATGGTCTGGTCAGTTTCAGGGTTGACAATAGAATGGTTTGAATCTTTATGTGCCTCAAAGGTAAGACATTTCCAGAAGGGGAGACTACTTACATCTTTCAGGGTTCTGATTTGACTTGGTCAGTAGATCCAGATTCTGCACTAGCAGAAATTACCATGGACTTTAGAGAAAACTAGATTCCAAACACATTAGAAATATTTAATTAAGATAGAATGACTGGATGACTATGTGAGTTTCAGAGCAGTTGAGTTCCAAGATATAACTGTATATGCCTTAAATACTAGTGAAATTCAATTCCTCAGATGCAAGAATTCCCAAACTGTTAATTAATACTTTCTCAATTTTCCTTCTTAATGTCCAATAGGTACAGCCCATTTCTATGTGCAATCCTCAATGCTTATCAGGTTGCAGCAAAATAAAAATAGAAGGAAAGCCCTTTTGCTGCTATGATTGCCTTAAATGTCCAAAAGGGAAAATTTCAAACAAGACAGGTAAGAGATCCACAGCAGAGATTCATTGCTATGTGTTTTGTGCAATGTTTTATATTACTCTTTAATTATAAATAATAGTCTACCATCTCTTTACAAATTTGTCCATAATACAGGAGAGATGTTGAGTACTTAAGAGTTTATTCAAATATCATGTCATCTTTTTCACTTTGGGAAAGATAACAAGGCCATAAAAATAAATCTTTTCACCTATGGTTTCTATGAAAGTAAAGAGATTTCAAGATTGGGTGGAATGAACCTACTATCATTTTGGGAATTGAAGTTCAGAAATATTTAAAATAAATGGTAAAGGAGAGATCTCAGTTAATTCAGCAAGGATAACT
Organism: Pseudonaja textilis; assembly: GCF_900518735.1. The sequence continues at coordinate 21,564 of NW_020769657.1, forward strand.
TCTTGATAATGTATTTTGGGGAAAAAACAATAATTTAAATTTGGATTATGTTTTTATGTATTTCTATATCATCGTCTGAATTAAATGAATCTGGACAACTGACTATTTTTTTACATACTCTCTCAACTCCTGTTCAACATTTATATGAAGCCACTGGATGAGATCATCTGTCACAATGGACTGAGATATCATAAATATGCTGATGATACTCAGCTGTATGTCTCTGTCTGTTGTGAGTTAAGAGATGTTGTGTCCTTCCTCTCACAGTGCCTGGGGGCTGTTAGGAACCAGATGGGGAGCAACGGGTTGAAACTAAACCCTGGTAAAACCAAGTGGCTCTGGGTTTGGGGTTCTTTGGCCCAGGGAGAACTGCCACCTTTGGTCTTAGACAGGGTGGCACTACCCAAACAGACCCTGTGCATAATCTGGGGTTTCTCTTGGACTTGTGAATTCTGCTCGAAGAACAGGTGCCAGCCATGGCCAGGAGGGCCTTTGCAAAACTGCAGTTGTGCACCAGTTATGCCCTTTCCTGGACCAACAATTCCTACTCACAGTCACTCATTCCTTAGTTGCTTCCTGTCATGACTATTGCAGCATGCTCTACATGAGGCTGCCCTTGAAGAGCATTCAGAAGCTCCAGTTGGTGCAAAATGTAGAGGCCCACGTGGTTTTGTGCAAACCTCAGTGTACACATGTATCACCTCTCCTACGAGAGCTGCATTAGTTGCTGATTTTCTTCTGGATGCAATCCAGGTGCTGGTTGTCACTTTTAAAGACCTTCATGGCTTGGGACCAGGTTATCTGAGGGTCTGTCTGTTGCTGGTCATATCTACTCAACCCACCAGAACAAAGAAGCAAGGAATGTTATGGGTCCAATCCCCTGGGAAGATACACGTGGTAGGACCCATAAGAAGGTCCTTCTCCGTGGTGGCTCCCTCTGTCAGGAACATCATTCCCCCAGAGATTAGAATGGCCCCCACTCTAGCACTCTTCCAGAAGGCCTGGTTCTGCCAGCAGACCTGGGAAACACAGAGGTGGATGGAGCCCATTAAATGACTCATGATATATTTTCATCAAGGTGAGATGTTATTTTATTGTAGTATTTTATTAATTTGTTATATGATTCCCTCTGTTCTTAGTTCTTTTTAATAAAAGTTTTTTTTAAAAATAACAATCATACAAAACAACAAATAAAACCTTATTTCAATTATACAGTGTATTGGTTTGGTACATATATCGTGTGCACAATATCTATAATTTTTTTCCTTTTAACTTTACATTCATATTGTATTAATCAACTTTCTATATCATATTATATTATATTATTATTATACAATCATTAAAATTTTATTTCAATTCTAGGTTATCTTTAAGGGCAAATCTCAATTCTTACTGGATTATATTCATAATATAACTTATTCAAAGATAATAAATCATAATATATAATTACTCTTACATTGTATTTCAACTTCTTACTTTTCTATCTAACCATTGATAAAATAAATCCCAGATTTTATACTTTTCTTCTATAATTGCTAATGTTAATCTACTCATTTCTGCACATTCTATTATTTTCTTAATCACTTCCTCCTCGATCGGAATTTTCTCTATTTTTTCAATTTTGAGCAAATACACAAATGCCTCTATTGTTGATTACCAGACTGATATTTTCAAATAATGTTTCCTTATTTTCTCCCATGTCAATAATAAGGCATCTTGAATATAATGTCTCTGAATATATCCATGTACTTTACTTTCCTTATACCATAAAAATGTATGCCACCCCAATTGCAAATCATGATCTTCTAATGTTAACAGTCTAATATTTCTCAAAACAATCCATTCTTTCATCCACATCAATATTACTGCCTGATAATATAATTCCCAATTGGGTAGTTCAAAACCTCCTCTCACTCTAGTGTCCTGTAGTAATTTTACTTTAATTCTTGTCTTCTTTCCCTGTTATATATATTTCAACATCATTTTATTTAAATCTTCAAAGAATTCTTTCTCTAATTTTATTGAAATCATCTGAAACAAATATAATATCCTTGGTAGTATATTCATTTTAATTGTAGATATTTTCTCTGTTAAAGATAGTTATAAAATTTTCCATTTTCCCAACGCTGTCATAATTTGTTGTTTTAGTTTATAATAATAGTCTTCCTTAAGTGTTCCACATCTTGCTGTCAATTGTATTCCCAGGTATTTCACTTTTTTGTGATTTGGATGTTTAGACTGTCCATTAATACTTTCCTTTGTTTTTCCGTTATATTCTTCACTAAAACCTTAGTTTTTTCTTTATTTATTTTCAGTCCTGCAATTTCTCCATACTCTTCTATTTTTTCTATCAGTTTAGAAGCTGTTTCCAATAGTTCTTCTGATATAAAGACCAGATCATCTGCAAATACCTCTGATTTATACTCTGTTTATTTTCATTCCCTTTATTTCTTTATCTTTCCTAATATTTCTATTTAATACTTCCAAGGTCAATACAAATAACAAAGGTGATAGAGAACATCCTTGCCTAGTTCCTTTTTTAATATTGATGTTATCTGTTAAATCTCCATTTATCATTACTATTGCTGATTGTTTATAATATATTGCCTCAATTGTTTTAATAAATCTTTCTCCAAAAGCCATCTCTTCCATTTGCAGCAACATAAATTGCCAATTTACATTGTCAAAAGATTTCTGTGCATCTAAAAGCACCAAGACCATTTGCTTCTCTGGATGTGCTTCATAGTATTCCAATGTATTCAATATTATACTCATGTTATCTTCTATTCTTAGTCTTATTGTTTTGTATATGAGGCTTATAAGCCTCCTTGAGTTGCCATATGTAAATAGGTGGCAAATTTCCTAAATAAATAAATATCTTAGTATAACAAAATAACAGAGTTTGAAGGGACCTTGGATGTCTTCTAGTCCAACTCCCTGCTCAAGCAGGAAACCCTATATTATTTCAGACAAGTGGTTGTCTAATATCTTCTTAAAAGCATTTTTTATAACAACAAAAACAAACAAATAAAACCTTCTTTCTGTTCATCAGTGTGTCAGTTGGGTACACATTTCTTTGTGCACATAATAACATTATCATACATATTTTACTTATATATGTTTATAATCCTTCTAATCAGTATTTTATATCACATAAATCACTTATTATATTAACATTATATTTATTGACTTTCAATAATATACTTCACATTCATTTTCTTACTCTGTCTAATTCATTCAATTATCAGTAATAGATGTTATACTGTACTTACGTATTTCAATTTCTTACTCTTCTATCTAGCCATCCATAAAATAAATTCCAAATTTTATAATAATCTTTTTTCTCTTGTTCTTTAATTGCCATTGTCAATCTACTCATTTCTGCACCTTCCATTATTTTCTTAATTATTTCCCCATCCATCGGAATTTTCTCATTTTTCCAATTTTGTGCAAATACAGTCCTGGCTGCTATTAATACATTGATAATCAAGTAGTTTAACTCTTTGTTATAACCCTTAGGCAAAATTCCCAATAAAAATGTCTCTGGTTTTAAATCTATAGTTTGTTTTATCATTTTCTCCAGCCACATATATATTCTAGTCCAATACTTTTTAGCTTTTGTGCATGTCCACCACATATGGTAGTATGATCCTGGTAACTTCTGATGTTTCCAGCACTTCACTGACTTATCTTTAAACATCTTGGCAGTTCTTATTGGGGGTAAGTGCCACCTGTGAAACATCTTATACAAATTATCTTTATAGGCTGTTAACATAGTTAATTTATAGTTTTTAGACCATAGTATCTGCCATTTAAAACAAGCAATTTTGAAGCACATACTGCATTAATTGTTTTCACTGTCAGGAAATTTCCCCTTAGTTCCAAGTTGCTTCTCTCCTTGATTAATTTCCATCCATCACTGATTGTCCTGCTTTCAGGTGCTTTGGAGAATAGATCGACCACCTTTTCCTTGTGGCATCCCCTCAAATATTGGAACAGTGTTATCATGATACCCTTGGTTCTTTTTTTCACTAGACTAAACGTAAAATACACATATCTTAGTATAAAGCTATAAGTAAAAATAAAGTTAAAAACAAAATTTAAAAGTAGGGTTGCAGTATCAAAAGTTAAAATAATAAAGTGAAAAGAATGTCCTTATGATACTCAGGGCTGCAGATCAGTTTTCAATTTCCATGCTGATGAAGAACAAGGATGTGCCTCGCATCTGAGAGTAGGTTGTTCCACAGAGCAGGAACAGCAGCAGAAAAGGCTGTCTTCCTGCAGCATGCCAGTCAAAATTCCTTAAATGGCAGAATCTACAACATACCCTCCCTGCTCAATGAGGTGGGATAGAATCATATAGCAGGGATGATGGTTGCTCAAGTAATCTGAGAAAGGGCTTTAAAGTTACCTTTAAAATAGATGCCTTGAATTGGACCCACAAGCAACTGAAAAAAATAAAAGTTTGTACAGAAGAGGTATTATATGTGGAACCCTAGGCATACTCAATATTGTTTGTGATGTTGTATTCTACACCAGCTAGAGCCTCTTCAAGAGTAGCTCCATATAGATTGCATTGCAATAATTCATATAGGAGATAACCAAGATGCGAGTGATAGAGAATAGGGCTGAAAAGACCACAACTGGTGCATAATAAGAGCTTCTGTGGCATATTGGTTAGTATGTAGAGTACTGCAGGGTACTTCTGCTGCGGCTAGCTGCCTACAATTTGGTGGTTCAAATCCCACCAGGCTCAAGGTTGACTCAGCCTTCCATCCTTCCAAGGTGGGTAAAATGAGGCCCCAAATTGTTGGGGAAATGTGCTCTGTAAATCACTTAGAAAGGGCTGTAAAGCACTATAAAGAGGTATATAAGTCTAACTGCTATTGCTATAGGTCATGTAGTGCAATGGTTAGAATGCAGTGCTGCAAGCTAATTGTGTTGATTGCCAACTCCCAACTGTTCAATTCTGATCAGCTCAAGGTTGACCCAGTCTTCCATCCTTCTGAGGTTAGTAAAATGAGGGTATGCAATATACTGACATTTTAAACTACTTAGAAAAAGCTGTAAAGCACTGTGAAGTGGTGAATAAGTGCTTTTGCTACAGGATGAAGTTCAGCGAAGACCTTTGTAAACATGACTTTCACCTGCTCCTCAAGCAGGAGTCATGAGTGCAGAAGAACCCCACCCCCAGGTTACACAATAGGTCTCTCTGGGGCAGTACAATATTATCCAGAACAAAAATGACCAAGATTAGATATTCACTTGAGTATCCTCAGCAAGCTACTATATGTAGCTTGTATATACAATATACTTTATGTGTGGTAACAAATTTATGTAGATGTTAAAAAGATGCAGGGAAAACACTGAATCATATAGCACCCCACAGTTGTTGTAAACTGGACCTCTTGCTCCCTTTGGAACTGGTCAAAGAGGAAGGAGGTGAACCAGACCAGAAACTGTTTTTTCCTCTTGCAATTTCTAAAATCAGTTCAAAAGGATACCATGGTCAAGAAGAGCCAAGGTGGGTGTACTATTTCTATCCGATTCACTCCAGAGATGATCCAAAAGAATGACCAATGCCATTTCCATCCATATCAAGGCTTGAAACCTGACTGAAACAGATCCAGATAATTCAGTTAATCAAGGATCTTCTGGAGCTGCAGCACAACCACCTTTCCTAAAAAGAGCAGTTGGGAGACTGAACCAAAATTATGAACTGCTTGTGTCCAGCAATAACTTTCTGGAAAATGATAAACACTTAATAGTGATTCTAGCTTGTTATTGCTCAGATTCATTCTTCATCTTTCTCCAGCATTGCTCTAGATGTCTCTTGAATCCTTTCAACTCTCTCAAATCCTCCATAAGCATAGAGAATGCCTGGTGCAATGGGATGAAAAAAATGCATGGGCTTGATCCTATCCAAGCCGTTTGCTACCTCTCTGTTCCAAGCAAGAGCAAGGGCCTTGGCAGGTCCATGCAGCAGAACTTATGAAACTCCCCAACTTGCTTTGGACCTCACTGGTGCATTAATCACTACAGCTGGACCAACTGAATTCATCTTTCAAAACAGGTTAGCATAGAAAAATCTCAAGATCACCAGGGCCTGATTTATCCAGGAGGGAAGGAGGGATGGAGTTTTCAAATACTCACTCTCAAGAAAGGAAATGTCTCTGAAATGATGACCAATTCAGCAATGGGTTGTTTATAAGATTTTAAAACATGACTGCATTAATTTCTTTTCCAGATGCAGATGACTGTTTCTCATGTTCAGAAGACCAGTACCCAAACAAAGTTCATAATCTTTGCATTCCAAAATGCATCACATTTTTGTCTTATGAAGAATCTTTGGGAATTAGCCTGACAACTGTTGCTTCCTTCTTTTCTGTCATCTCAGTTACAGTCCTGGGAATCTTCATTAAGCAACGGGACACCCCCATTGTCAAAGCCAACAACAGGAACCTCACCTACATTCTTCTCATTGCTCTCCTCCTCTCCTTCCTTTGCACTTTGCTCTTCATCGGGCAACCTAACCAAGTAAAATGTCTCATGCGACAAATATCTTTTGGCATAATTTTTTCTGTAGCCCTTTCTTGCATATTGGGCAAAACAATCATAGTGGTTCTTGCTTTCATGGCCACCAAGCCAGGCTCCAAAATGAGGAATGGGGTGGGGAAAAGGCTGGCCAATGTTATTGTTCTTTCATGCTCCTTGACACAATTCTCCATTTGTGCAGTGTGGTTGACAATTTCTCCCCCATTCCCAGACTCTGATTTGTACTCCGTGCCTGAAGAAATTGTTCTAGAATGTAAAGAAGGTTCAACCACTATGTTTTATACTGTTCTTAGTTTTCTGGGATTCTTGACTGCTATCAGCTTCTCAGTTGCCTTCCTAGCTAGGAAGCTACCTGATAGTTTCAATGAAGCAAAATTTATCACCTTCAGCATGTTGGTCTTTTGTAGTGTCTGGATATCCTTTGTCCCCACCTATCTGAGCACCAAGGGGAAGTACATGGTGGCTGTGGAGATCTTTTCCATTTTGGCTTCTGCAGCTGGGTTACTGGGTTGCATCTTTTCCCCCAAATGTTACATTATTGTTCTGAGACCTGATTTGAACCGAAAGGAACAGTTGATAAAGAAATGAAACTGATTCATTTGATCTATTATGCTATAAGTCCTCTAAATTGTGACAGAATCCTCATTTTCCTCATTAAAGGGCTACTGACAATCTTGAATAACTGATTAAAAACTAGTTCTTTGGTTTTTAAACCAAAAATATGCAGTTGTGAAATTTTGAATGCAACCCTTCTAATCTATTTCCTATGTAACCCTGGCATGACTGAGTGGCCTTGGGTACTGGGCGCCCCAGGATCTAAGTGTTTGTCATCCTTAGTTCTTTAAAAAAAAACAAATAAACAAACTTTATTGATTATACAACTAAACTGTCAAACAAACACATACACAACACACAGAAAGAAAAAGAAAAGGAAAAAAACAATTAAAAAAAGCTAGCAATTCTATTATCGACAGACTATGGTTTCTTGTTTGTTATCAATATTGGTGACATATTTACAAATACATCTTATTGCAAGTATATAATTACTACCTCTTTTACATTTTACATTGTTTACTAATATATTTTCTATTTTTGTTCTATCCAGTCATACCAGCATTCCCAGCTTCTATAATATTCTGATGTTTCTTTTTCCTTAAGTGCTAAGGTTAACTTATCCATCTCTACACAGGTTGTTATTTTCTGAATGACCATTTCCTCTGTTGGAATATCTGCTTGTTTCCAACACTGTGCCAAAGTTATTCTGGCTGCAGTAAGAATGTGCAGTTCCTTAGTTCTGCAGGGAGCTTACATTATCTGTTTGCAACATAATCCAGTTTGCAAGCTATGGGTTCTCCTAAACTCACGACTCCAGCTCAAAGAGCAGGTGGCATGTAAAACCTTTGGAGCTTTTGTTCAGCCCCAGTTTGTGCACCAGTTGTGACCTTTCCTTGATCATGATTTCCTATTTAAGTCCTAGTCATCTCTTATCTGGACTATGCATTGTGCTCTACATGAGGCTAACCGTTGAAGTCTGCTCAAAAGCTTCAGCTGGTGCAAAGTGCAGCAGCAGCAGTAGTTTTTGTCAGGAGTGGGATTCAAATTTTTAACAACTGGTTCTGTGGGAGTGGCTTAGGTGGTGGGTGTGGCTTGGTGGTCATGTGACTGGGTGGACATGGCTTGGTGGTCATGTTATTGGCTGGGCATGGCCAATTCAATATCACTCACATCAAGGCATGCATCTCCTTGCCTGGCCTCTCATGACTGTGGGGATGCTGCAACAGTCGTAAGTGTGAAAAATGGTCACTTTTTTCAGTGCCATTGTAACTTTGAATTGTCACTCCACACAAGCAAAATTCCAGCAAAGGAGGGGGAAAAAACTCCAGAGAGGTTCCTGAGACAGGAAGTTAGTCCTGCCAAGATTGTAATAAGGGTTAACACAGTTTCTGTAAGCAACACCAGAATGTGTCCTTCCTGCCTTCCTTACAGGATTAGACCAATAATTTCTTCTAACAACTGGTCCTCCGAACTGCTTAGAATGTTAACAATCAGTTCTAGCGAATAGGTACGAATTGGTAGAATCCCACCCCTGGTTTTTGTGGCCTCCAGGGTGATCCATCTCTGTTCCACAAACTTCATTGACTACTAATGTGCTTCTGACTGCAGATCTACTCACATACTCCAATCCTTTCACAAAAGGCTTAAGCCTTACGACATAACTCTGCCAGTTGGCTTTGGGACCAAATAGGAGAGTTTCATCCATGAGGTATCTGCTAGATTGATGGCAGACTCCCCCCCCCCCCCCCCACTGGCCTCTGCTCTCCACTCATTCATCTTTTTCATATTGATGTATTATTTTCACTGATGTTCCTTTGTCATTGTTTATTTTATTGTTTTATTATTTTACTTCTGTTTGCACCCTTTTCATTTTTCTTCTATTTTATTATTTTAAGCTGCCTAGAGCAGCCCCTCAGCAAGATCAGTGGCAAATAAGTAATAAATAAGTAGGTAAGTAAATCTAGGTGGCTTTTTGTGAGAAATAGAAAACTAACCTGCCATAAGAGCTATTAAAGTGTGTCACAGAAAATAGAGACCATAGGAACATGAGGTGTGACACACTAATGAAAAAAATAATAAAGGGAAGAAGGGAGGGGGGAGGGAAGGAGGAGGAAAAGTGATAAAGTTTGAACTTCTTTTCTAATTTTGTTCTACTTTTAAAAAAACAATAGCCCAAAAATGGAAGAAAAGAAGAAAAGGTTGGGAAATATGTAAATTACAGAAAAACTTTGGTGATAGGTTAACAACTAAAAGTAAACTCGGAGGAATGAAAAGAGGATCTAAATGTTAAGTATTTGTCATGTTAAGAATTGCTCTTAAATACTGTAGCAAACTTGACATTTAAATAATTAACTCCTGCTTGCCAATGTAATTTTCATTGTAAAATGAGCAGATGCAACTAATTAAACAATAATAAGTAGTAAATATCAAAGCTCAGCAAAAGTATGCATAAATATTTATATCTCAATTAATGAAAAGAGAGCTGGAAGAGATCTTCTAGTCCAACCCCTCCTCAAACAAATATATGCCATTCCAGACAATGGCATAGGGTCAAGTTTCTTCTTAAAAGAAATGAAGCAGTCACAACTTATTCTTTTTAATTTTTTTAAAAAAATTATTAAACAAAAAAAAAACATTTAAAAACAGTGAATATGGTATAATCATCCTGACACACCTAATTGTCTTACATAACTAATTCAGATGACAAATAATACATATTTACATAGCATATACATTTATATCAACAATTCTCTATATTCCTAATCTGTTATCTTAACATCCTTATCTCATTTTATCTCATTTGTAATTTAACTATTTTTTTCCAACGTGGTAAAATTTGTCCCATATTTTATAATATTCAGTCTTGTCTTTATTTTTTAATTCCAATGTTAGTTTATCCATTTCTGAGGATGTCCATATCTTTTTAATTATCTCTACTTCATCTGGAATTTCCTTGAATTTCCAGTTTTGAGCATAGACTAATCTTGCATCTGTAATCACATGTATTATTAGATACATCATTTTTTTGTTCTACCTCTCTATATTAATTCCCAATAGAAAGGGTTCTGGTTTATATTCGACTTTGATTTCACCCATTTCCTCTAACCAACTCTGAATTTTGTGCCAGAAATCCTGGTCTTTCCTACAACTCCACCATGTATGATAGTACGATCCATTTTCCTGGGACCATTTTCAACAAAGAGGAGATAAATTTGGGTACATTTTAGCTAATTTTGTTGGAGATATGTTGCTACCGCTAAAACATTTTGTGTAAGTTTTCTTTGTACGATGTGGCCAGTGTTATTTTTTTATTTCTTTCCAATAGAATTTGCCATTTACCCAAATGAATACAATGTCCAATATCCTTCGCCCATGCCAACATCATTTATTTTACTTGTTCCTCCTCTAATTTATATTCCAATAAAATTCTATAACTTTTCCTTATCAATTTATCATCTGTTCCCAGTAGTATTTCTTCTAATTTTGCTTTTTGTCTGCTCATTCCCTTCATATCTTTCCTATATCATGATTAGCCTTGTAGGTAAGCCCACCATTCCAAATCCAGACCTTGCTCTTTCAATTCTTGCCTTGATTTCAGTTCTCCTGTCTCATTTAAATATCTTCATACGTAATAATTTTTCCTCGGTGTAACAAATTTGGATACATTAAGGCTTCCACTGTTGATAACCATATTGGTGCTTCTATATATATTTGTTGTTTTATTTTACTCCATATCGATAGTAATGCCTGCCTGATCTTATGTCTTTGAAAATATCAGTGGGCCTTTTGTCCATCTTGCCATAAAAAGTCATGCCATCCTGCTTATAGGTTGTGGCCTTCTAAAGCTAACATTCTTATATTAGGAAGTTTCTCCCTAATTCCAGGTTGCTTCTCTTCTTGATTTTCTGTCCATTATAAACAAAACAACAATAACAATGCTGACCAAGAATATGACTTCTCAGGATAACGGCATATTGAATAAAAAGTTGGGTTTTAAGGATGAGAAAAAGGTGAAGTATTTAGGGGTTATGTTGACAAATACAAATATAAAATTGTTTCAAAAACAACTATGTCCCTCTCTGAGGAATGTTAAACAGGATTTACAAAGATGGGATGAATTGCATTTATCACTATTGGGTAGAATTTATGTAACTAAGATGAATTCCTTGCCAAAGATGCTTTTTATTTCAGATGTTACCAATACTTATAACCAATAATCCAGTTAAACAATGGCAGAAGGATATTTCCAAGTTCATATGGCAAGGAAAAAACCCCAAGAATTAGATATAAGCTACTGCAAGATGCTAAGGAAAGAGGAGGTTTGGGTCTACCAGATATGAAATTGTATTTTGATGCATACTGTTAGACTTGGGAAAAAGAATGGGTGAGCCTCCAGAATAAAAGGTTATTTGAATTAGAGGGCCATGAATTAAAATTTGGATGGCACAGCTACTTATGCACCAGTTACACCCTTTTCAGGACCAACTGTCCCCACTCACAGTCACTCATACAGTAGTCATTTCCCATCTTGACTATTGTAACACACTCTACATGGGGCTGCTCTTGAAGAGCATCCAGAAGTTCTGTATGAAATGCAGCAGCCCACATGGTTTTGTGCAGACCCCGGTGTTGCATTGGTTGCAGATTTGCTTCCAGTTGCAATTCAAGGTGCTGGTTGTCACCTTTAAAGCCTTTCATGGCTTGGGACCAGGTTATCTGAGGAACTGTCTCTTGCTGGTCACATCTACCTGACCCATCAGAGCAGGGAGACAAGGAATGATGTGGGGCTGGAGTTGGGGGATGATTTTGTTATATTGTACTATATTAATTTATTTGATTCTTTTTGTTAGTTTTTATTGTTTTAAATGTTTTATATTCTGTAAGCTGCCTTGAGTGGCCATGGGCAACTGAGCGTCAATATAAATTCAATAAATAAATAATAAGCTACTGCAAAATGCTATAGAAAGAAGAGTTTGGGTCTACCTGATATGAAAATGAATTCCGATGTATGCTATTTGACTTTAGTAAAAGAACGAGTGAGCCTCCAGAATAAGAGGTTACTTGAATTAGAGGGCCATGAACTAAGATCTGGATGGCACATGGTATGATTAAAGTTAATGTTGATTTCAATAATCATCTTGCTAGACATGCTATACTAAGAGTTTGGAATAAATATAATCAAGGCTCACTATGAAGTTGCCACTTTGGGTGTCACCACAGTAAGCCTTTTTCAGGAAAGAAATGGTGGCAAAGCCAGACTGGCTAACATACAGTAAAATTTCATTTAACTGGTGACCCAATAATAAAGGAAAGGGAAGAACTTGAATCATAAGAGTATGTATGCCACTGGTTTACCTATCAACACCTGAAAGAAAGGTTTAAATTGGATTTTAAAAATTATGGATCTGACTTGTTAAAAATGAATTGGAAATTTCATTATGTGGCAATGATGAACATATTGCTGAAATCTATAAACTGTTATTGAAATTGTATTTGGAAAACGAACATGTAAAACATAGTATATGATTCAGTGGAAGCAATGTGATATTTGAACAATGGGAAAATATATAGACAAAAGATTTAAAATTCACATTAAATTACAATCTAAAGGAAAATTTTTATAAGATTTATTTATTTATTTATTTATTTAATTTATATTGCCACCTATTCGCCCAAGGCATTGTTGAAAGGCTGGAAAATGCCTTTCTTCTGAGGGCTCGATTTTCCTGCTGGGAGAACTCCGGTGCAAGGACAAGACAACTGCTTGGAAGCTGGTTTATTTTTCAGGAAGGCAAGAGATAGCAAGAAGTCTGCGTTCCTGGGGCTAGCCATCTTTGTATAATAACCCCCTGATTTTTATACCTTTTCTCCTTTTGTGTGTGTGTGTGCTTGTGTTTGTATTTCTTAATGTTTTAAATCCTGTCAGGGGTTGTCTTCATTTCCGCCAGAGGGTAAACTCCGCAGGGTGGCTTGATTGGATTATCAATTTCACCCTAATGTTTTCTTATATTTGTTTTGTGGCAATCTCCTGTCTGCTATGGAATTTATTTTGTGTCTTTTGTCTATTTGTTTTGCTGATTTGGCATGACCTGTTGTTTGTAAGGGATTTCTTTTTCTTGTTTCCCTAGCTTTCTTAATTACTTGGCTTTTGTCTAGGGGGCTTCTTTCAATACCTTTTATTAAATCTCTTTTCCTATGCAAGTTTGTTTTATGGCTGGCCTGATGTTCCCTTTGGCCTTTTCCTGCTTGGGTGTCACCACTGTCCTCATGAAGTTCCCTTTCCACAGCATCTTACACAATGTAAAACCATATTTAAAACAAAAATAAAAATAAAAAACACTAAAACTAACAAAAAGAATCAAATAAATTAGTAAAGGACAATAGAAAAAATGTGGGAAAATGAACACCCCCAATTCCTCCCCCCATCCCAATGACAGCAGATCACACTAGCCATTTGATGGGTTCTATCCCTCTCTCGGTTCCCCAGGCCCATTGGCAAAGCCAGGCCTTCAGTGCCTTTTGAAAGAGTGCTAGAGTGGAACCCATTCTAATCTCTGCGGAATGATATTCCAGAGAGACAGGGGTGGAATTCTACCAGTTCGGTCTGGTTCTATAGAACTAGTTGTTACCATTCCCGGAAGTTCAGAGAACTGGTAAATAGGACCTCTGGCTGGCCCCACTCCTTTATGCCCACTTATCTGCTGCTTGCCCATCAGTCCTTATCACTCATGTGACATTGCATGCATGCCTGACACTGCTGCCTGCCCTGGCACTTCTGCCAGGCCAGCCATTGCTGGCTGCCTTCCACTACTGCCCTGCCTTTACTGATCTCCCTGGGTGAGTGAAGCTCTGCAAGCCCCAGTCACCTTCCCCCCACCCACCCACTTGCCTTTTGCTGCCACTGTCAGTTACCTTTCCCCTACTGCTTGCCTTCCTCAGAGGAACATATGGAGAGGCTTCTATAGGTTGAATCCTGCTTTTCTCTGTTTGCCCAGCAGCCATTTCTAATTGAGGGGGGTGTGTGTTCCAATTAGAAATGGCTGCCCAAGCAGAGAAAAGCAGGATTCAAGCTAGCTTGCAGAGAAGGAAGCCAGGTTGAATCCTGCTTTTCTCTGCTTGCTCGGCAGCTGTTTCTAATGGGAAGGGGGGGCTCCCATTAGAAACCCTGCCCAGCCCCTCCCAGGAATCCCCATGAGGCCCATCTGGCTACCAAGTAAGTATAGGGTAGCCTCCTGGGAGCAAAAATGGGGAGTTGGGGGGATCCAGTCTGCCCCCCGTCCCGTTTTTGTTCCCAAGAGGCTCCAGGGAGGCTCACTAGGCTAAAAATGGTGCGTGGGGGGATCCAGCACTGACCCCACCTCATTTCTGCTCCCAAGACTCTCCAGGGAGGCTTGCTAAGTCAAAAATGCCACCCCCACCCCATTTTTGCTCCCTAGAGGCTCCAGGAAGGCTTGCTAGGCTAAAAATGGTGTGTGTGGGGATCCAGCACTGCCCCCACCCCTTTTTTGCTCCCAAGAGGCTCCAGGGAGGCTTGCTAGGCTGAAAATGGGGTGTGTGGGGGTCCAGTACTGCCCCCCCTGTTTTTTCTCCCAAAAGGCTACAGGGAGGATTGCTAGGCCAAAAACACCGTGTTTTTGCTCCCAAGAGGCTCCAGGGAGGTTTGCTAGGCCCCGTTTTGGGCCTAGGAGGCCTTCCTGGAGCCTCTTGGGAGCATCCATCCATCTAGTATGCCTGGATTCAGTGTTTAGCAAAAAGAACATCTGGAGCTAATATAGTATTGGTATATATATTGTTAGATCTTGGGTACAGATGACAAGAGGCTCCAGCTCATTCAACTCTATTTTATTCTCTTCAGGGAAAAAGGTGTGAACTGCAGCAGTGACAGCTCTTTATATAGCCGAGCTAGCCCTGGCTCTGACAGGTGGAGGCTGTTTGGTTTTTTTTCCTGCTCTTGTGATTCAACCAATAGGAGGTAAGTATGCTAATATCTAACACATACACCCTTAAGTGGTCCAGTCCCAACCCAATCCTGTCCCCTATTTTATGTAGTCACGCAAATAGGCAGGGCTTCAGTGGGTGTGACTGGACTTGCGTAGCTCAGTGTATTGTCAGTCTTCAAACTGTTCAGTTGGATCTATCATCTCTCCTGCCTTCCTCATTGGAACCTCCTGGAACCTTCTGACTGGGGCGGCCATTTTCCTCCCACTAAAGGCCACCCTTGTTCCTTGGCGTTCTTCTGCTCTGCTGCCCCATCACTGGACTTCAGGTCTGTGCTCACATTCCTTGACCTGGGCTAATGTTAATTGTTGAGGTTGTTCCTCATTAGTCGTCAGGGCCCACTCTGTTTGCTGTTGTTGCTGGAAGGGGTCTTCCTTTCCGTCTCTGTTGGTGTTTTGGGAAAGACCTTCTCTGTTGGTGTTTCCCTCTGTTTGTTTGTGGTATTCCTATCTCTGTTTCTCCCCTTATTTGTCTTGTCCTGAGCTGGTCTATGTGTTTCCTCCACTATGCCCATCTGAAGTTTCTACCCTATATAATCCCGATCCCTGTAACCTGTGATGCCCTTGCGAGTATCCATAGGGGATCCCCTGTGAGGTTTTTATCATTGTCACCTCTCTGGAACATGCAGCAGCCACTGGATGAATTTACAGGGGTTTCTGAACTGTAGTAAGGGTGTAACCTGTCTAATTGAGATCTAAGTTTCCTACCCATCAACAATTTGGCTGGGCTCTTATTGGTCGTTGTGCTAAGTATTATGTGCTGTATGCTTAACAATTTGTCTATTTTAGCTTGTGTGTCCCCTGGCCCAAGTCTGTTTAGTGTCTCTTTCATGGATCATTCCATTTGTTCCACTTGGCTATTCGTCAACAGGTGAGGCATGTCTATTCCATTCTGTGCTAAAAAACTTTCAAACTGAGTGGCTGTAAATTGTTACCCATTGTCAGATGCTATTATATCTGGCAACCTATGAATTGCGAATAACCTTCTAAGGGTTTTTATTACTGTCTCAGTAGTGGTGGAGTGCATAATACTGATCTCTAGCCATTTTGAGTATGCATCCACCACTACCAAAAATCTATGCCCTTTTACTGGCCCAGTAAAATCAATATGTATTCTTGATCATGGTCCTCGTGGCTTTTCCATTTGTGGTCTGGAATGGCATGGGGAGCCGGTCTTGATTCTTGGCAGGTTTTACATGTTGCCACCCAGATCCCTATTTCCCGATATCCTCAGAAACCATACATAGCTTCTTGCTAGTGACTTCATTTTAACTATTCCTGGGGGCCACACATGTAACATTTCTAGTATTTGTTCCCTTAGTTCTTCCGGAATTACTACCCGATCTCCCCACAACATGCACTCCTTCAATATAGATAGTTCTGTTTGTTTAATCCAGAAAGGTTTAGTCTCTTTGGCTGTTTCACTTTCTGACCATCCCCTCCCCACACAGTTCAAAATTCATACTAATAGTTTGTCTTTTGCGCTTATGCTTGCAATGTCTGCAGCCGTCCCTGGTGCTTGTTCAAGTGTCTCTATCAGCAGGGTGGAGGTGGCAGGAGCTGGGCCCACATCTTGGATGGGTAGGGGACATCTACTGAGGGTGCTGGCATGGTCGATGTTTTTTCCAGGCCAATATATTAGGTCATAGTCATATGAGGCCAGGAATTCAGTCCAACGCATCATTCTGGGTGACAAGATGTTTGGGATGACTTTGTGTCCCTAAATCATTCCCAGTAGCGGTTTGTGATCGGTGACCAGGGTGAATTTCCTGCCATAGACATATTCATGGAATCACTTGATTCCAGTGACTGCTGCTAACACTTCTTTATCCAGTTGGCTGTAATTTTGTTCTGGTTTAGATAGAGTTTTTGAATAGAACACTATGGGTGCTTCTTTCCATTCGGCAGTTTATGGCTGATGATGGCACCAATTCTGAATCGCACATTAGAATTAAGGGTAATGTCTCGCTGTATTGTATAAATACTCGGTCTGATGTTATTATATTCTTGATGTCTCAGCATGTGGTCTCTTCCTTTTGCCCTCAGGCCCAGGCTGCCTTTTTGTCAAGCAGCCTATGTAAAGGTTCTGTGACTGTCACTTTCTGTGGTAGAAATATATTGTAAAAGTTAATCAGTCTTAAGAAGGCTTGTAAGTCTGTTTTGTTTTTGGACCTGGGGGCTTCTTTAATTGCTTTAATTTTACTTTCTGTGTGGTGGAACCCTTTCCAGTCTATCAGGAAACCCAGAAATTCTACTTTATCCTCGGCTAGTTGGCATTTTTCCTTTTTAGTTCCACGTTTTTGAATTGGGTTAATACTTCCTTTAGGTGGTCTCTTGTTTTAAGCCAAAATATGGACATCATCAAAATAGGGCACTACCCCATCTAACCTTTGTGGGAGATGTTCCATTAGACTCTGGAACAACCCTGGGGCAACACTGACCCCGAATTGTAATCGCTTGCATTTAAATGCCCCTCTATATGTCACTATTGTTTGGGCTTCTGATGTGTCGGTATCAACAACTGGTAACTGTGGTAGGCTTGTGCAAGGCTCTTCTTCTGTGTCCCACCAGGTGTATCTCCCTCATGGGTGACACCTGCAACATTCCCTGCCTCCTCACTCTAATAGATGTGACTGGTAAGAGATGTTCCCCCATAAGCCATGAAGGGCTTTAAAGGTAACAACCAGCATCTTGAATTGCACTTGGAAGCAAATCAGCAACCAATGCAGCTTTTGCAGGAGAGGTGACACATGTGCACACTGGGGTCTGCACAAAAATACGTGGGCCACTGAATTTTGCACCAACTGGAGCTTACAAATGCTCTTTAAAGGCAGCTTCATGTAGAGTGTGCTGCAATAGTCAAGACAGGAAATGACCAGGACATGAGTGACTATGAGTAGGGACCATTGGTCCAGGAAAGGGCATAACTCTTTGAACAGGAGTCGTGAGTCCAGGAAAACCTCTAAATTATGCACAGGGTCTTTTTGGGGTAGCGCCACTCCATCCAGGACGAAAGATGGTAATTCTCCCTGAGCCAATGAACCCCAAATCCAGAGCCACTCTGTCTTGCAAGGGTTTAGTTTCAACCTGTTGCTCCCCATTCAGCCCCTAACAGCCTTCAGGCACTGCAAGAGAGAGGACACAGCTACACTTAACTCACCATGGGCCAAGATATACAACTGAGTATCATCAGCATATTGGTGATACTTCAGGCCATGGTGACAGATGAACTCACCCAGCTGCTTCAGATAAATGTTGAACAGGAGTGGAGAGAGTACCGAGCCCTGCGAAACCTCATAAAGCAGTGGGCGAGGGATGGATCTCTTCCCCCCATCAACAGTGACTGAGAGTGGCCTCAAAGGAAAGAAGTGAACCAAGACAGCTCAAGGCCTTCTACTCTCATTGCCCAAAGCTGCCCTGGGAGAATCCCATGGTCAATAGTATCAAAAGCCACCAAGAGGTCAAGTAGAGCAAGGATGCATGCACTACCTCCATCCCGCTCCCACCAAAGGATGCAAAAGTGTCACCAATGCCATTTCTGTACCAAATCCAGGCCTGAATCCTGACTGGTAGGGGTCGAGATAATCTGTTTCATCCAGAAAACTCTGGAGCTGCTGCACGACCGCCTTCTCAACAACTTTCCCCCAAAAGGGAAGATTTGAGACAGGTCAGAAATTATCCGACCAGGTGGAGGCCAGTGATGGTTTATTAAGAAGGTGGACCACAGCCTCCTTAAAGTGCTGGGGCATTGTCTCCTCCTGTAGAGAAGCATTAATAAGAGCCACCACCAGAGTCCATCCACTTGTCACCTCCTGGAAGCTTTCACAAGCCAGGAGGGACATGGATCTAAAATACAGGTGCTTGCATGCATATGCCCTAGGATCCTGTCCACTTCCTCAGGAGCAACAGGGTCAAACCATTCCCAGCTAACAGGGCAAGAACCTGCCTGAGGAGCTTCCATTGGACCAGCAACCATGCCAGCATCTAACTGTGAATGAAGTTGAATGATTTTGTCTTCCAGAAAAACTGCAAATTCCTCAGCGCACCCCTTCAGGTGTACTTCAATCTCCTCCTTCCCTAAAAGGAAACAGCTCACTTTAAAGAGGGTCACTGGGCAATTATCTGCAGATGCAATTAGTGTGGAGAAGTATTTACACTTTGCCTCACAAAGCGCCACAAGGTAGGCCTTAGTAGCAAATCATACCCATGATCGATAGAGTTCAGATGACACATCATTGGTATTTAACACTGGATAAATTATCTAAGATCTACAAAGGTATGTCAGGAAGTGTAAAAGTAAAAATAAGACTTTTTATCATCTATGGTGGACATGCGATGAAGCAAAAAAAAAAGTAGTATGATTCATATCTTTAAAAAAAATGAAAATGAAAATAAAAATAAAACCAGAAATTTTCCTTTTGGGTTTAATGAAAAAGGAATTAGAGAAAAAAATGGAACTTTGTTATTAGACATGTTGACAGCATCAAGACTATTGTATGTGCAAAAATGGAAGGACGCTTCGATTCCTACCATGGACGAATGGTTGCAGAAAATGATGGAATTGGCTGAAATGGCAAAATTGACTACCTTGATCAAATAAAAGAACATAAGTACATGGAATCTGCTTCTGAACTTCATGTGTGATGTGGAAAAAAATGAAACTTTGACTTTGGGATTTACCAATTAGACTGATAGATCTTTATAGAGATGGCTTGTTCCTATTAGGCAAAAGTAAAAAGTTGTGATCTGATGTTAATCAGAAATAATATTCAGCAGATCATGACCAGTTATGGAGAACCGGTAGCAAAAATTTAGAGTAGTTAGGAGAACTGGCAAATACCACCTCTGCCTGGCCCTGCCCCCATCTATTCTCTGCCTCCTGAATCCCAGCTGATTGGCTGGGTCTACTTTTGTTGCCCTGGACAGAAGAACAGCAATGGAAAGCTGGTTAGTGGGGTGGAGAGTGTTCAGTTTGGAAAGGAGGGAGGCCACACCAGAGCTTCAGTCATAACACACTTTATTCGGAGGAATAAAGGGGGCTGTCGCGTCTGCAGCTAACAGCAGACCTGCCAGCGAACAGCAGCTGGCTCAACCTAGCAGTCGGCTTTTATAGCTGACTGTCGAAGGGAGCCAGCCAATGGGGACTAAGAACACCCCCGCAGGAATTGCGGACCTGATGGGGAACTGGTGTCAGCCCCGAGGACATAACACCCCTTCTCCCCAGATACGAACATGAGTAGTCTTTTAGGTATGAAGGCGGTTTGTGTTGCCGCTCTGACCGTCTTAGTTCGGGTGTAGGAGCGGGTGGCACAGAGTTCGGGACAGCGGGGGTTTGGTCCCTTGGTAGCTGTCCAGCCACCCGATCTTGCTTGCCGGTCGCCGGCTGGGTTGTTGAATTGTTTCAGTCTCCCGGTGCGGTTGAAGAACTGCTGGGGATGGTTGCTGGTTCTGTAGGATGGTCACGGTCAGCTGTCGGCTCCCTCGGTTCAGTTGGTGGAGACAGGTTACTCTGAGTGTCCCAGCTGGGTGCCGGATGCGGTGCCTGGAATGCTGCTGTGGTCTCTGGGTCGGTGGTGTCGTGCTCGTACTGCCGGCTCCTCAACTGATCCAGGTGTCTCCGCCAAATGCGCCCGTCTTCTAACTGGACGTGGTACGACCTGGGCCCCGTGATGGCCACAATTCTGCCAGGTACCCACAACGGGTCTCCCGCGTAATTCCTGGTGAAGACTTGATCCTGTAAGACAAAACTCCTGACCCTACTGTTAGACCCAATGGGTGTGTCTGGGCAATAGTGAGGGTGTAGCCTGTCTAGTATTGTCCTTAAGCGTCTGCCCATCAGTAGCTCTGCCGGAGACTTGTTTGTGACCGTGCAAGGGGTCGAGTGTTGGCTTATAAGGAATCTAGAGAGTCTGGAATGCCAGTCATCTTGGGTAAACCTGGCGAGGGCCTCTTTGGTTGTTCTGACTGCTCTTTCAGCCAACCCATTGCTCAAGGGGTGAAATGGAGCCGTTAGGATGTGCCGGATGCCCAGGTTGGCGACATACTGGCTGAAGTCTGTGGACGTAAATTGAGGACCGTTATCCGACACAACAATGTCTGGGAGACCGTGTGTGACGAACAAACGAGTCAGTGCTTGGGCGACCGCTCGTGTGGTGGTTGAGAGTAGGAGTGCCACATCGATCCATTTAGAAAATGAATCTACTACTATTAGGAATGTCTTGCCATGGAATGGGCCGGCCAGGTCAACGTGTAGACGAGACCATGGTGTGTTGGCGCTTTCCCATTTGGTGGGAGGGGTGACTGGGGGTGCTGGCCGGGATTCTTGACAGGGATGGCAGGAGCTTACCCATTTCGCAATTTCGTCGTCCATGCCCGGCCACCATACATAGCTCCGTGCCAACGCCTTCATTCGTACAATGCCGGGGTGCCCCTCGTGTAATGCCTTCAGGACGAGTCTGCGTAGTGATTCCGGAATGACAACTCTGGTCCCCCATAGCAGGCAACCCTGTAAACTGGAAAGTTCCTGTTGGCGGACTTTAAAGGGTGAAATTTCGTTAGAAGGGTTACTACCCGGCCACCCCCTCCGTACCCAGTCCAGGACCTGGGCGATCAGTCTGTCCTTCCTGGATTGGAAGGCAATGTCTCTCGCAGTGACTGGAATTCTGAACTCACTGGTGTCAAAAATGGTGTGGACTGGGGCCGGATCCTCCATGGGCGTTGGTAGCGGGCATCGGCTGAGGGTGTCTGCATGGCTGAGATTTTTTCCTGGACGGTGAACTAACTTGTATGAATATGCTGCCAGGAATAAGGTCCACCTTGTCATTCGGGGAGACAAGACTTGTGGTGTTTGCTTCTCTCCGGAGAGAAGTCACAACAATGGTTTGTGATCTGTAACCAGTTCGAAGTTGTGCCCAAACAGAAATTCATGAAATTTTTTAACCGCGGCTACGGCAGCTAGGGCCTCTTTGTCGATTTGGCTATAGTTGCATTCTGTCGTTGAAAATGTTCTAGAGAAGAACGCGATAGGGGCTTCGGACCCGTTAGGTAGTCTATGACTTAATACGGCCCCAATCCCGAAAGGCGAGGCATCTGCTGCCAAAACTAGCGGTAGGTTCTGGTTGAATTGGATCAGTACAGCGTCTGAAGTGAGGAGTGACTTGACTGCTCTGAAGGCGTGTTCCTCTTTGGGTCCCCAGTGCCATGGAACATTTTTATCTAAGAGTCTATGTAGTGGTTCTGCCACTGATGCTTTGTGCGGCAGAAATGATGCATAGAAATTCAGCAGGCCTAGGAAGGCTTGTAGTTCTGGTTTAGACGACGGCGTGGGTGCCTCGTGAATGGCTTTAACCTTTGATTCTACCGGGTGGATGCCAGAGGCATCTATTCGGTACCTGAGAAAGTCCACCTGCTTAGTGGCTATGGTGCATTTTTCTTTTTTTAGTTTGAGGCCATGCTGTCTGAATCTGTCCAATACCCCTCTGACTCTGAGGAACAGCTGTGTTCTGTCCCGGGCGGAAACCAAAATGTCATCAAAGTACGGAACCACGCCAGGGAGGCCCTGTAGGATCCATTCCATTAATGACTGGAATATGCCCGGGGCGACACTCACACCAAATTGGAGGCGCTTGCATCGGAAAGCCCCTCTGTGGGTAACAATGGTTTGTAATTCAGCCATTTGGTTGTCCACAGGAAACTGTTGGTAAGCCTGTGACATATCCAATTTGGCGAATATTGTTCCGGGTTCGAATGTGTGCAGTAAATGCTGGATTACTGGCACTGGGTATGCGCTAGTCTGTAAATAGCGATTTATTGTGGTCTTGTAGTCTGAGCACATCCTTATACTACCATCTTTTTTGAGGGGTGTGACAATAGGTGTCTCCCACTTAGCAAAATCCGTGGGTTCGATTACCCCTTGTTTTAACAATTTGTCTAGTTCTGCATCCAGCTTAGAATGCAGAGCGAATGGCACTCTCCTCGGTTTTAAGTGGATGGGAACTGCCTGGGGGTCCACTGAGAAGGAAATAGGTGTGCCCTTGTAGCACCCTAATTTATCGCTGAAAACGTCAGCGTAATCAGAGAACAGTGAGTCGGTGTCAGAGGACGAGACAGCATGTACCCCCGTTAAGCTAAGGCCAAGAGAGGGGAACCAATCCAACCCCAAAAGACTAGGAAGGGCACCATCAACTACCACTAATGGCAGGTGGCCTTTAAAGGTTCTGAATTTAACTAGGAACTTGCCTGTTCCGATTACTGGAATGTTCTTCCCTTGGTAGTCTCGTAAGGATAGGCGACTCTTCTGCAGCTGTTTCCTGGACAGGCTGGGACGTATTTTCTTGAGCGTGCTCCATGAAATAATCGAGAGCGCTGACCCGGTATCGACCTCCATTAGGCAGGGTCTACCTTCTAAATGAATGGAGAGTTTAATTTTATTGGGTGTTAAGAAGGTATGGTTAGCTTGATAGCATGTAAAACAATTTTCTACTTGCCTGGACGGCCCCGAGGGGGCGTAGGATGGTGGCTTTTGTGGAGCCACGTGCGCTGCCTGGCACACCCTGGCGATGTGTCCTCTTCTGCTGCAGTTGTTGCAGGTGGCACTTTTGAACCTGCACGTTGCTCTGGCATGGGGACCCCCACAGGAGAGGCACAGCGGGGTGTGCCTAGGTGCGTTGCCTTCTCTCGGTCTAGTTCCTACCTGTGGCTGCTTGAATGGTTTGAGGCGGTGCACCTCAGATTGCTCGATGGGCTCTTCTTCGTTCACTGCCTCCTCAGAATGCACAGTGACTGGGTTCGCTTTGGGGGTGCTTCCCTGTATTTCAGCCGCTGACTGTATTGCCAATTCTGCAGCCAGGGCTTCTTCAAAGGCTTGTGCGAGGTTGAGGTCCTTCCTTGCCAACAACCGCCTCTGTAGCCTTGTATCCTTGACTCCGCAGACAAGTTGGTCCAGGAGCGTGTCATCAAGGTAGCCTTTAAATTCACAGTGCAGGGCTGCGGTTCTGAGGGCTGCCATATATTGGTTTATGGTTTCTCCCTCCGCTTGTTTCCTCATGCGAAATGCGAAACGTCTCGCGATCTGCGACGGTTTCGGCGAATAATGATTGGAGAGGGTCTCCAGTAGCTCAGACCATGGGACATTCTTGAGTTCTCTTGGGGCGAACAGTGCTGTTTCTGTGTCAAATACGGTGGCCCCACAATAGCTCAAGAAGAATGACTTCTTTTTGTTGTCAGTAGTGTCGGCCAGACCTACAGCATCAATATAATGGTTAAATCGGTTTTTATAAGAGTCCCATTTATCTTCGTCTGGCTTAATGGCGGGAACGCCGGATTCGCATTCATGACTGGTTCAGCTTGAGGCAGATAAAAGAAGTCTCACTGGGAATACAGGCCCTGGAAAAGGTAGCAGCTACAGTTTGTAGTGCTGTTAAACGAGTGTTCAGCTTCTGAGTTCTCTCTGGGTTGTACAGGTAGCAACTGCGCTCGCAGTGCAATTTCGGTCTAGTGATTCAGCTCGTGGAATCTCTCTGGGTTTCCTCGCTCTCTGCAGCCCTTGGTGGCTGGGAACAGACGTTATAACCGACGTCTGTTTGAAATTCGCGCCCTTACAAGGGCGAGGCGGCAATGGCTGCAGCTGCGCGCTGACAGCGATTTGAATTCCGTGCCTAGATTTAGCGGCCGTGAGCGTCGCGCTGGAGCTTCGCTACACAAGGTTCTGGCAAGCTTGCTGTTGGGCGGCTGAGGCTCTCAGCGCCCAACTCTCTTGTAGCTTATTTGTGATCTTGAGCGGCTACATGTTCCGCTTCGCTTCCTTCTCAAATGGCTGACCGAGCTGTCAGTGACGCGGCTACGGTTCAGCGCTTCAGAGTCGTGACATTCAGCTCTTTGTATAGCTGCTGGTTGGCCACATCCCACCTTCGTCGCCAATGTTAAGTTCGGAAAGGAGGGAGGCCACACCAGAGCTTCAGTCATAACACACTTTATTCGGAGGAATAAAGGGGGCTGTCACATCTGCAGCTAACAGCAGACCTGCCAGCGAACAGCAGCTGGCTCAACCTAGCAGCCAATGGGGACTAAGAACGCCCCCGCAGGAATTGCGGACCTGATGGGGAACTGGTGTCAGCCCCGAGGACATAACAGAGAGGGAATGGGATTTTGTAGTAACCTTCTTCCAGAAGTGGGGAAGGAATGGAGATTTTACAGTAACCATCCCCCAGGAGTGGGGAGGGAATGAAGATTTTACAGTATCCTTCCCTTGCCACACCCACCAAGCCACACCCAGGAAGCCAAGCCATGCCCACAAAACCAGTTGTAAAATTTTTTGAATCCCACCACTAATATTAATGTTCTTTATAAAAAGATATGGCATGTGTTAGCCAGGGTTTACCGAGGTGTCTAGCTGCCTCTGTGAAAGGAAAATTTTCAGGTGATGTTACCCGCAGGACTCCTGAATGCTGGTAGGCAATCATGGCAGGCTCCTTTCTTGTCTCTATGTTGTTAATTCACGCATGGAAATTGAGCAGCTGATCTCGGTGAGTTCACAGGCCCAACATCTTACCACATGAGCCACCGTGGCCCCCAGCCTTATTTTACTGTAACAGAGAGAGTCAGAAGTCACTGCTTCTTTTTCTTTTCTCATCTTTCATCACTTCTTCCCTCCACACTGCTTTCCAATTTACTTTGCATTTTGGATTTTATATAAGCTTATAACTCAATACAAATGTTAACCCTGATTTTCCACCCATTGTTTCTTTCCTATCCTCTGGTGCTTTGGAAAATAAGTTGACTCCTTCCTTTTTGTGGCAACCTCTCAAATATTGATATACTGCTATCATGTCCTTCCAGTCCTTCTTTTCTCTAGATTAGACAAACCCGAACCCTGAAATCAATTACATGCCCCTATTTATACAACCAAGGATTTTATTAGCTTTTTGGGCTGTTGCCATACACTGCTAGCTCATATTTAAGTGATCATCTACTAGGACACCAAGGATCCTCTCCAGTTACTGTTTTGAAATTCACACAACCTATTTTAATACTGGATTTCCCCCCAAATAAGACACAGCCTTATTTTCTTTTGGGCCCCAAAATAAGTACTTGGGCTATTTGGGGGGAAACATGAATTCCAGGAGATGAGCCTGGCTGGGTGCCTTGACTTCATGTGCACACAAAAGGTGACAAATGCATGAGGAACGATGGTATCTGGCAGCAACTGCAGCCTGCTGGTACCTTGTTCAACCCACTCTGAGGCTGTGCAAGCTGCAATGGGCTACAGGCAAGTTGAGAGACATGAAGATAAGTCTCCCAGAGCCACCAACCAGTTGCCAGTTCTCCTAACTACTCTAAATTTTTGCTACCAGTTCTCCATAACTCCAGCCCCCTTATGCTCAGCTTTTCTGGTGCCTGCACGGTGCATCCAGATCACCTGTCTCACCCCTACCTCTGCTTCCACCTGCTGCTTGCACAGGTACCCAACTCACCTGGGCTTCGAAGACTACAACTGCTGCCAGACACTGTCAGCCTACACATGCTTGCCGTCTACTATGCTGGCCATTCCGACTCCCCTTCAGTGGGTAGAGGTTATATTAGGCACACATGTAAAAACAGACCAGGGCTTATTTTTTGATAGGCCTTATTTTTGTGGAAATATGGGTTGACTAAGACAAAAGAAAAGAGGAGAAGGAACACAATGCATAAGAAAAATTGGAGGAGGACTCACAGCAGTTTTTATATGAAGGGAATGTTGATCTGGAATGCAGAATTTCTAGGTGCAATCTAGACGTGGAAAGTCAAAAAAAACATATCAGGAAAAGTAACATCAGAGCATTTCTACAGCATTGTGAGAATCTCCCAACTAGTAGGAGAAGAAACTGAGAAAAAGGAGCCTTTGAATCAAATTTCACCCATGCAACCTATCCTCTCCCATAGAACTCATAGTTCCCCATGTTTCACTGAAGAATTAAGGGAGGTGAAATGAGATATCTAGAGCATAACTTGGATTTTACAAATGACAACATAACTGACATAACTTCACAAATGATAAAAGAATCCAATCTTACTTTGGGGGAAAAGATGGCATGGAAGGAAAGAAGGAAGGATTTAACATTTATAAATAAATGATCACCCTAAAGCTATTTTAGCATCTGGATATTATCACATGTTCTGATTTTTTTTGTCCATGAGGCCAAAAGACTACTAGTATGGGAAAAAGCAAAAATAAATTCCAGTAACCATGATTTTGGTCACTGCTTTGCTTTATTAAAAGAAAGTGGATTCAACATACATTTTTGCATATGATAAAAAGAGCAAAATTTGTATCACCAATTACATTTCACAATTAAAGAGGAAAAAGTGCTCTGAATGATTTCCCATGTTTGTGATCAAAAACAGTTGTTGCAGGACTATAAAATATCAACGGTGTATATTGATTGGTTTGATAGAGGCTCATGTCAGTCATCAAACAAGAAAAAATATGGTTCACCCCCTGTGACTATGAAGATATACATTAAAAACTATTTGAGTGAAAAGAGCTAATTTATATTTTATTATTTATAATTAATTTTGCAATTAAACCAAGAGTTGAAAACTCTAGCCTTCTCTCTAGCTCCTATATAGTTTTCAGTTATGAGCACCTTTTTCTAGACCATAAATATCTATTTTTTTCTATTCAAAATCTCTGAGGAGCTTTACTAATCATCCATTGATTTCTGCTGTAATTACACAAGGAATCTAAGTAAACTAGATTCTTCGCAAATCCTTGAGGAATTCCAAGGAAAAATACCAAATAATAATTCAGGATTGAAAGGTGCTATTAAATGTGTGACTAAAATGCTAAAGCTGCAGCAATTTGCTCTTTAGGAAAGAATATTAACACAGGCTATTCTAATTAGTAAGAGGTTTTTTTTTCTTATGTTTCAGTGTTGCAGTTGGATCTGGTTCATATGTGATAACAAATGTCTTCTTGTAGAAGATGGTATTTTCCGTAGCAGTGATGGCAATATTTCCAATGTTACTGTCAGGAATTACATGCCTAAATCTCTGTACTGAAGCATGTGCTGTGGGGAAACCTCCCCTTATTAAGCACAAGTATTTTCTGCCAGGGGATTTCATAGTGGCTGCATGTTATCTGATCCAGTTAATTTCACAAGACATCCATCTGAAGATCTGGTTGATGAGATTGTGTAAAGACTTTTCCTTCTTAACTGTAGCAGATCTTAAACCACATATATTTTTCCAATGGGTTGTGCAGGCATAGTTGATTATTAGTACTACTTAGAGCACAAATTATGTATTCTGTGTTTTGCTGTTAGTTCCTCAATATAGACTGATTACACTGATATTTCTTACTGGGCAAACAAATATTTTACACAAACACACAAATGACATCTCTCACTTCAATGATTTTTCCATTTTCTTAATGTTTAAATGAATCATCAATGTTCTTATTATAAAAATAACCCTTTGTAGATAACTGTGCATTAAGGGTTTAATTGTTTCATTTAATATTGGGGAACAGTTGTGCTGTATAGCACTTTGAATTACTTTTAAAACAGTTGTTGAACATGCATGGAGTACAAATGTAGGTCTTTCCTAATGAAACCTCTATATCTTTTTTTTGTTTTAAAAGTCCACTGAAGGTCTATCATGATCCCAGATAAAGAATTATATACTGTATAATATTTCTCCCCATTTATATTTCAAAGCACATTCTTGATGCCTATCCCCACTAAAAATGCAATAAGATGATGCAGTATGTCTAAGAATTATAGATACATTTTAAAAGATTATTAATGTTCTTTCGATCACTTCATCTATTTACATACATACATACATACATACATACACACACACACACACACACACACACACACACACACACACATATATATATATATATATATATATATATATTTTTCTTACATTTTCACGGGTACTTACATGTATGGCATTCAGCTTTGTTCGGGTATTTTCCCATGTCATTGTAGTTGTGCTTTTAAAGTTGTAGCAACATTTCGGCAGAATCTCATCTGCCATCATCAGGCTTCTGTATAGTGTTCATCTGTGGGTCAGACTTTTACAGTGGTTTCAGATTTAAATTTGGGGCAGCCTATTGCTGTGCCAGAATGGTTTTTTCTTCATCCTGATTGGTTGGGAATCTTGGTCTGAACACACTTCCTCACTAGTCCAACACATGGAAGCCACAGGTCATAGCATCAACTTTAATGGCACCAAAACCCTAGCCACTATAGAAAACCCCAGCCACAGAATCATCAGAGAAGCCATAGAGGTTGAAAAAAGACCTGAAAGCATGAATAGAAGAGATGATTCCACCAGACTGTCAATCATTTAGAAGCCTGCACTCACAAACAAAAAAATCTCCACACCATTAGCCAGACAAGCCCCTGAGCACAAACAGATCCCCCCTGATACCTCCAGCTCAAACACACCCCAACCAGGCACCCAGATGAAACCTAGCTTCCTAACAAATGATAGCTGTCCATTTACCCAGAGCCAAGCTGCACTAAAGGCCTCCAATAAAGGAACACCATGTTGCCAGCCAATCAAGATACAAAAAGAGCCACAAAACAGACAGAAGATATTAGAAACACCAATCAAGCAGAACACAGCAAACTCCAAGACCAATAAACACAGACCAAGACTCCCAACCAATCAGGATGAAGAAAAAACCATTCTGGCACAGCAATAGGCTGCCCCAAATTTAAATCTGAAACCACTGTAAAAGTCTGACCCACAGATGAACACTATACAGAAGCCTGATACCTATATATATATATATATATATATTCCTTAAGTTTTCATGGGTATTTATATGTATGGTATTCAGCTTTGTTCGGGTATTTTCCCATGTCATTATAATTGTGCTTTTAAAGTTGTAGCAACATTTTGGCAGAATCTCATCTGCCATCATCAGGCTTCTGTATTGTGCTTGCCTGTGAGTCAGACTTTCATAGTCGTTTCTGTTTTAAATTTGGGGCTAGCCTACTGCTATGCCAGAAAGGTTTTTTCTTCCTAGTGATTGGTTGGGAGTCTTGGTCTGGTTTTGGAGTTTGCTGTGTTCTGCTTAATTGGTGTTTCTAATATCTTCTGTCTGTTTTGTAGCTTTGTTTTGGTCTTGATTGGCTGGCAATATTATGTTTCCTGTATTGGAGGCTTTTAGTGTGGCTTGGCTCCGAGTAAACGGACGGCTATAATTTATTAGGAAGCTAGATTCTGGATGCCTGGTTGGGGTGTGTTTGAGCTGGAGGTATCAGGGGTTTTTGGTGCCATTGAAGTTGATGAAAGCCACAGGTCATAGCTGTAAATTTCATCTATCCATTTTCTTATGTTGATTTAATAATAAAGAATTCGTAATCATTCATTTCTGAACTTGATTAGATACCTTTCAATATTTACGACAAAAATAAATAAAGAATAGAACTTTAATAAATAATGGATATTTCTTTTCAGAAAATGATGTTCCTTCTTTCTCCTATGCTTAGCTCATTTATGGATCTTCTCCAGTGACAGATGGCAAGACACAAGGGGTTTTCCTTCATTGATTTTTTCCCCAAATGGTAACCAAGAGATTATGGGTCTCCTCCAGCTGCTGATGTATTTAAGATGGACATGGGTTGGACTGATTTTCCAACCTGATAAGAGTGGTAAACAGTTAATAGGAAATACTATTATGTTTTCCAAGAAAGGTTTTGACTTCATGGAAGAGACCTTTTTTGCCAGGAAATTACCTGACAGCATTAATGAAACCAAATGTATCATCTTTAGCATGTTGGACTTCTATAGTGTCTGGATATCATTTGTTCCAACCTACATGAGTACAAAGGGCAAGTATATGGTGGCTGTGGAGATTTTCTCTATTTTGGCTTCTGCAGCTGGATTACTGAGCTGTATATTTTTCCCACATTTCTTCCTATTATAGCACAATATTCAGGTGTCATTACATGCTGGAGCTTGTTGAATCTGAAATATGTACAATAAACGTAACCATATCATCTCTTCACCATCTTTTATCAAATATATCTGACAGGCGGAAAATTCAGGTTTTAACCAGGAAAGGCCTAACATGTTCTCTCAAGTGACACTAACTCTGGTTCTTTTGGGTCAATTACTATTAAGAGGGGCAGATAAAGATATCCATAAATGACACTATTATAACCTGTATCCTCAAAGTATACAGCTGCAGGCTTCATGACCTTGTAAAAAAAAGCCCAATATTATTTTTTCTCTTTGACTTGCATCTGTTCAAATATGGGTTTGGAAAAGAAAATGCAGGTAGTCCTTGCTCACTGATGTGATTGCCATTGCGAACCTACTAATGGCTTCCCTATATATTTTGCCTCTTGGAAGTGAAAGTTACAAATGACAATCATATGACTGTGGGACATTGCATATTTAATTGGCATGGGAACACGTGTTGGGCAAGGTTACCTATGGAACCACTACATTAGCTGCTACATTAGTCTGTCCTACAAGGTCAGGTAGTGAAGATATTTTGCAGACCTCATTAGTCAATTATCCATAGCATTTAGCATTTAGACCTATATAACACTCCATAGTGGGGAGAGGGGAGGAGCTGGCATCGCAACAGTACGGTCTGCAATCGAGCTCTAAGATTGCAGCCGATATCTTCGCCCCTGGCTGCTCCAAACGGACCTAAACCATCCCGTAGGGATGGTCATCATGAAGGGCATATCCTGTGGATCCCAGGGACATCGCAAAGTCCCTGGTTGATCCAGGAGAAGTCCTTTTTGCCGACAGCAGAGAGGCAGTCCCAAAGCTGCTGAAGTCGGGACAGCTCCAGAAAGGAAGAGGTTGAAAGAGAAAGTGTGTCGGCTGGGTGAGAATCCTTTTTTTATTAACATTTTGAGGCTTGAAAGGACACTCTGAGTATAAGAAGAAACCTGTGAGATTTTTGACAAAACTGAATAAACGGAGACTTTTAAAGGGAGACGTCAAAGTGAGGCTTGGCTATTTTTTTTCCTTACTTTTTTTTCTTTTTTTCTGGACTTTATTGTGACTTAGTAGATAATCGGACTGAATTTTCTTTTATATATATATTTACTTTCTTATTCTCCTTCTTGATCTCTTAATTTTTTTTAGACTAGAGGCTCCCTTTGGTTATTTTTCTTTTTATATATACATGTATACATTTTCTTTTCTTTTTTTAACCTCAATTACATTTTCCTGGGAGGAGGGGGAAAATGAGAATTAAGAAACTTTGTAACACTGCCAACTAGAGGCTTGAAAATATTTTACTTGAAGTGGAGAGAACTGTGAAAGACTCCTTCCCAAGGACTTTCCAACTTGATAAGATAGAGGGAAGAGCGCGGCAGAATATTATTACAGGTGTTCTTCTGGAGTTCTATCAACAATTTAACACTTGATGTTTGGCTTTGAAGCTTGTGGAGAAGAGAGTCATAATAAGAGCCTTGGACAAATAAACAAGGTGCAGTGTGTTTTCTAATCTTCTTTTAGTTGTGCTACCCCTCCTTACCAGCTTTAGTGTAAACTTTTATTTTAGCAATATTTTTATTTTTATTATTATTGATATTCCTAGATGCTCAAAAGGCATTTGATAATGTGAACTGGAAATTTATGCTACTACTACTGGAACAGATGGGTTTTGCCAGAAATTTTATTCAAGCAATAGAAGCCATTTATCATAAGCAAACGACAAAGGTAATGATGGAGGGAGAACTTACAGACTTTATTAGTATAAGAAAAGGCACAAGACAAGGATGTCCCCTATCTCCTTTGCTATTTGTATTGACCTTGGAAGTGTTGAATAGAAATATTAGAGAGGACAAAAGCATAAAAGGAATGAAAATTTAAAAGGAAGAATTCAAATTGCAAGCCTTTGTGGATGACTTAGCTTTTATTTTGGAAGATCCTTTAGAAACAGCTCCAAAGCTATTGGAAAAGATAGAGACCTATGGCGAGGTAGCTGGTCTGAAAATAAATAAAGATAAAACAAAGATCTTGACAAAGAACATGCTACTAAGACAAAGAGAAGAACTGGCAGACCTGTTGAAAATCCAAGTCACAAAAAAGGTCAAGTATTTGGGGATATACTTGACATCAAGATGTAGTACATTAGAAGAGAATAATTATATTAAACTTAAACAACAGATAGCCTTAGATCTGAAGAAATGGGAAAACTTACAATTGTCATTAATAGGGAGAATTTCAACAATCAAGATGAATATTTTACCCATAATCTTATTTTTGTTTCAAACAATACCAATTAGGCTTGGAAAAGACTATTTTGAAGACTTAAATAAAATTGTGCTGAAGTATATATGGCAAGGTAAGAAAGCGAGGATAAAGTTAAAGCTCTTGCAAGATGCTAGAATTAGATGAGGTTTTGGTCTGCCTAATTGGGAGTTGTACTACCAAGCTGCAAATTTGATGTGGGTCAAGGAATGGATAACACTAAGAAAGACTAGATTGTTGACACTAGAAGGACATGATTTGCTGTTGGGTTGGCACGCTTTTTATAGTATAAGGGAACTAAAACACAGGGTTACTTTAGAAGACATCGCATATGGGAGTCTTTGTGGTTAAACTGCGAAAAGATAAAAAGACAATGTTATTTGAAAATTCCAGTTTGGTTATCGACTATTGAAGCATTTTCCTATCCTATAATCTATAAGAAGGAACAAACAGCTAGATATGGGGAATTATTGGATGAAAAGGGTGAACTTAAATCGATACAAAATCTAGAGGAACAAGGTATAAAGATGAATTGGTTTTCATATGTGCAAATACACTCAAGGTATGATGAAAATTCTAAAACAGAGGGATTTTATGATAAACAGACTGATCTAGATAAGATTTTGACAGGTACTGATGAAAAGGTGATTAAAAAATTATATGGTTATTTACTGGGAATTAAGCTAGAGGAAGAACAAGTTAAAGAAACTATGATTGCTTGGGGGAAGAATTTTGGATATGGGTTTGATTTAGAGAAATGGCAAAAATTATGGTCGCAAAATTATAAAATGACAATGTCAACAGCTTATAAAGAAAATCTGTATAAGATGTTTTACAGGTGACACTTTCCCCCAACAAGGATAGCAAGAATGTTCAAGAATAAATCTGAAAAATGCTGGAAATGTCATCAGATACCTGGCTCATATTACCATATGTGGTGGACTTGTGAGGATGCTAGAAAATATTGGACTAAAATCCGCATGTGGTTGGAAAAAATGACAAAGAAACACATAGATTTGAAACCGGAGGTTTTTTTTATTGGGAATCTTACCAGATACATACACTAAAGACTTGGAATATCTGATTGTAAATGTATTAACAGCGGCTAGGATTGTATTTGCTAAAAATTGGAAAAATGAGAAAATACCATTGCAGGAAGAAATTATTAAGAAAATATTGGAATGTGCTGAGATGAGTAGATTGACATTTGAAATTAGAGAGCAAGAGGATAAACAATTCTATAAAATTTGGGACCTTTTCTATCACTTGTTGGATGATATAATACAATAATAGAATATTTAGAATGTTAGATAACAAGGAATATCTTTGTTTTTTCTTTTGTTATTTGACATCATATCTATAAAGTGTTTTTAGGATAGATTTGGTATGATTATATGATTTGTTATAGAATAAACTACCTAAATTATAGTTATCTCATAAAGTATGAATGAATAAAATCATAGTCAAATGATTTTCTAATAGTGATACTAGGATATATAAGTTTGGATTGATAATATGAGTTATTATGTAATGTAACTGTAATTGAGACTACGAAATGAATGCACAAAACTGATGAACCAACCGACACATTGCTTGTATATATGTATGGAAGAGAGCTGATGTTTTTATGTTTTGTTTGCTTTGTTTTTTTAAAAAAAAACCAATAAAATTGTTTTCAAAAACACTCCATAGTGGCTTTACAGTACTCTCAGAGTGAGTTACAAGGATCAGCATATTTTTGCCAACAATCTGAGTCCTCATTTTAACAACCTTGAAAGGATGGAAGGCTGAGTCAACCTTGAACTGGTCAGGATCAAACTGAGGGCAGTTGGCAGAGATAATCTGCAATACTGCATTCTGACCAATGTTATCAGGGGTGGCAGCTGTGTGTTCACATGGGTTCAGGTGATCCTCTAGCTAAGATTCTGTGCAGTTTGGCGAACCCACAATCCCATTCCTGGCTAGCTCCGCCCAACTTGCCCCCCCTTCCTACCCCCCCCCCCCCCTCCCAAAAGTCTCCATGCAGACCATTTTTGATGCCAGGTAAGTACAGGGCCTGTGCAGAGGCTCAAGAATAGTGAAAAACAGGCCTCCCAGAAGTTTCAGAAGGCCAGAAATGGGTCCTTTACCAGCCTCCAAAGGGCTTCCGGAGGGTCTCTAGAGCCCAGAGTAGGCTATTTTTTCCCACCCAAAGCCTCCAGAGCCTTTGTGGGGTAAAAATCACTGCACCGTGTAGTGCAGGAGGCCAACCGAGCAACTAAGCAAAGAAGCCCACTCCTGATTGTTATGTATTCTGTGCTCCTATTCTGTATGACTGGCAGGGCTCAGAAAGATAGTTTTGTCTGCTATTGCACTTTCCCCCATAAGTGAGGCCCCACTCTACTGACCTCCGAGAAAAGTATGAAAACATAGTTAAGGCATCTAGCTCGGGCACATCCAGGAATATGCAGCTATGTGGGTAGTTAGTGCCCTGAAAGCTCTCACTCCTCACCTTTTAATCAATTTTAAATATTGCTTGACATTTTAAAATTGTTAAAACTGTTTTTAAGTTTTTAATATTTTATTTATACACCACCCAGAGTCCCACAGTTAGGGAGATGGGTGGCTTTAAAATTTCATAAATCAATAATTGTGCTTTAATTTCCAAACCCCCAAATTGTGAACATATGACAATGGAGATATTACAATGAGTACAACTACAATAACCTGTCGGGTGTAACCCTCATTCATTATCATCATCGTAACTTCAAATGATCATTTTGAGAGTGGACATTAAAATGAAATAACCTATAAACAATTAAATATTGGTGGATATTGCAGCTGTTAAAATATCAAGAGATAAATGGATGCAATTGCAGCTCCGTGTTCTAGCTAATCTTGCTAAGTTATGGCATACACCTCTTGACTATGAATTAATACTTATATGCAGTATATGGATATAGGGCTGTGACGGCAAACATTTTAGAGACTGAGTATCCAAACTGCGATACAAAACCCACTTATTTATTGAAAAGCGCCAACATGACAATTTAACCTGAATACTTAGGTTTTACTATCTAAAATAATGATAAACAAGGCAGAGTTCAGTTAATTGTTCTAAGGCAAACCTGATAAATGCACTTTTATGCCCCTTCATTTTTTTATCCTTTTCAAATATTTACACCTAGCAACAATAAAAAAGAAAAACTTTTGTAATATAATTTCTCTTTTCCTGCCTGCCTCTTTCTCTCTTCTTCCTCCTTCCCTTGCTCTCCCTTTCCCTCCCTTTCCCTCCCTCCCTCCCTCCCCCCTCTCTCTTTTTCTCTTTCCCCCCTCCCTCCCTCTTCCTCTTTCCTTTCCTCCCTCTCTGTTTCCCTCCCTCTTTCTCGCTCCTCCCCAGCTTCACATGTCATGTGAATCCAACCACTTGGGTTGTGGAGGAGGAGTGGAGGCTTGCATGCAAAGCCAAACTTTGGAAATACATGCAAAATAAGACAGCTCCAATCTGAATCCTGTTGGGGACACACCCACTCCCTCTCCTTCTGTCCCCCCATGGTGGGAGCCTGGGTGGCCTGAGGGCAGCTCCCTCAGAGATGCCCAGCAAGCAAACAAATATGGTGCTCCAGCTTGGAGGAAGTGTGGAGCCCCACCTTTGCCCAGTGAGAGTGGATAAGACAGGGTTCTGAAGGTTCCCGCAGCTTTCACCTAATTAAAGCTCAAAGTTTTTCCCCTTCCCCAAACAATCACACCAATTTGGCAGAAATTACCATGGACTTCAGATAAAACTAGATTCCAAACACATTAGAAATATTTAATTAAGATATGATGAGTGGATGACTATTTGAGTTTCAGAGCAGTTGAGTTCCAAGGGAGGACTGTATATGCCTTAAATACTAGTGAAATTGAATTCCTCAGATGCAAGAATTCCTGAACTGTTAATTAATACTTTCTCAATTTTCCTTCTTAATTTCCAATAGGCACAGCCCCTTTCTATGTGCAATCCTCAATGCTTATCAGGTTGCAGCAAAATAAAAATAGAAGGAAAGCCCTTTTGATGCTATGATTGCCTTAAATGTGCAGAAGAGAAAATTTCAAACAAGACAGGTAAGAGATCGACAGCAGAGATTTCATTGCTATGTATTTTGTGCAATGTTTTATATTACTCTTTAATTATAAACAGTAATTTACTATTTCTTTACAAATTTGTTCACAATACAGGATAAATAGATGCCGATTACTTAAGATTTTATTCAAATATCATGTCATCTTTTTCACTTTGTGAAAGACAAATAAGGCCATAAAATACATCTTTTCACCTATGGTTTCTATGAAAGTAAAGAGATTTCAAGATTGGGTGGAATGAACCTATTATCATTTTGGGAATTGAAGTTCAGAAAGGTTTAAAATAAATGATAAAGGTGTTCAGATAAATGTGTTCAGGTGTTCAGCAAGCATAATTTCTTGATAATGTACTTTGGAAAACAAACAATAATTTAAGTTTAGATTATGTTTTGATGTATTCATCACATTTCTATACCATCATCTGAATTAAGTGAATCTGGACAGCTTACAGTTTTTTTACATACTCTCTTCACTCCTGTTCAACATTTATATGAAGCCACTGGGTGAAATCATCTGTCACCATGGACTGAGGTATCATCAATATAATGATGATATTCAGCTGTATGTCTCTGTCTGTTGTGAGTTAAGAGATGTTGTGTCCTTCCTCTCACAGGGCCTGGGGGCTGTTAGGAACCAGATGGGGAGCAACGGGTTGAAACTAAACCCTGGTAAAACCAAGTGGCTCTGGGTTGGGGGTTCTTTGGCCCAGGGAGAACTGCCACCTTTGGTCTTAGACAGGGTGGCACTACCCAAACAGACCCTGTGCATAATCTGGTGGTTCTCTTGGATTTGAGACTTCTGCTCAAAGAGCAGGTAGCAGTCATGGCCAGGAGGACCACTGTGCAACTGCAGTTGTGCACCAGTTACAGCCTTTCCAGGACCAACTGTCCCTACTCATAGTAATTCATGTCATAGTCACTTTCTTTCTTGACTATAGCAAAATGCTCTACATGGGGCTACTGTTGAAGAGAATCCAGAAGTTCCAGTTGGTGCAAAATGCAACAACCCACATGGTTTTGTGCAGACCTCAGTGTGCACATGTATCACCTCTCCTACCGGAGCTGCATTGGTTTCCAATTTTCTTCTGCATGCAATTCAGGTTCTGGTTGTCACCTTTAAAGGCCTATATGGCTTAGGACCAGGTTATCTGAGGGACTGTCTCTTGCTGATCACATCTCCCCAACCCACCAGAGCAGGGAGGCCCATCCCCTATCGGTCCCATCCCCTAGGGAGCTACATCTGGTGCAGTGGTAGGACTCAAAAATTTTTACCCGCCCATGTGGGCGTCTCTTGGTGGGAGTGGCAGGGAACAGATACTGTTAAATCTCCATTCCCACCCCACTCCAGGGGAAGATTATTGTAAAATACCATTCCCTCCCCACCCCACTAACCTGATTTCCAGCTCTGTTCTCTTGTGCAGGGCAGACCCAACCAATCGACTGGGACTCGGGAGGCAGAGAATAGATGGAGGCAGGGCCAGTCAGAGATCGTATTCTGAACTACTCAAAATTTCCACTACCAGTTCTCTGAACTACTAAACATTTCTGCTACTGGTTCTCCAGAACTGGTCAGAACCTGCTGAATACCACCTCTGACCTGGTGGACTGAGAAGAAGGGCCTTCTCTATGGTGACTCCTGTCTGGAACATCAGTCCTCCAGAGATTAGAATGGCTCCTTCTCTAGCACTCTTCCAGAAGGCCTGCTTCTGCCAGCAGGTCTGGGGAACATAGAGCATGATGGAGCCCATTAAATGGCTCATATGATCTATTTTCGCCAGGGTGAGGAGTTATTTTATTATATTAGTTTATTAATTTATTATATGATTCTCTCTGTTCTTAGTTTTATTGTTTTGTATATGAGACTTGTAAGCCTCCTTGAGTTGCCATGTATCAATAGGTGGAATATGTCCTAAATAAATAAATAAATATCTTAGTATAACAGAATAACAGAATTTGAAGGGACCTTGGATGCCTTCTCGTCCAACTCCCTGCTCAAGCAGGAAACCCTATACCTTTTCAGACAAGTGGTTGTCTAATATCTTTTTAAAAGCATGCAATGATGAAGTACCTACTGTATTAATGGTTTTCATTGACAGGAAATTTCTCCTTAGTTCCAGGTTGGTTCTCTCCTTGATTAATTTCCATCCATCACTTCTTGTCCTGCTTTCAGGTGCTTTGAAAAATAGATTGACCACCTTTTCCTTGTGGCATCCCCTCAAATATTGGAACAGTGCTATCATGACACACTTGGTTCTTCTTTTCACTAGATTATATGTAAAATACACATATCTTGGTATAATGGTATAAGTAAAAAAACAAAGTTTAAAAGTAGGGTTGCAGTATTAAAAGTTAAAATAATAAGGTTAAAAAAGTGTCCTTATGATACTCAGAGTTGCAGATCAGTTTTCAATTTCCATGCTGATAAGAACAAGGATGTACCTCACATCTGAGAGTAAGGTGTTCCACAGAGCAGGAGCAACAGCAGAAAAGACTGTTCATACAACATACCAGTAAAAATTCTTTAAATGGCAGAATCTACAACATATCCTCCCTGCCCAATTAGGTGCAGGGGTGGGATTCTACTGATTCTGACCGATAGAACCCCTTGTTAACTTTCTAAGCTGCTTGGAGAACTGTAAATACTTTTTCTTGGCTAGCTAGAAAGATTGACATTCAAACGTGAGTTTACATAACCTTTCTGAATTTTGGTCTAAAACTGGTTTTGGGTGAAGTTTAATTATGTGTTTGGTGAAGTTTAATCCTGTGTTTATTGATGGGATAATTTTTTCTATTCAGCTTTTGTTCTGTATTAACATTCTTGTAGACTCACATTCTGATTGGTCCACCCAGACCGCAACCCGATTGGTCCACTGAATGACTGTGATTGGAGCACTAAGAATCTACCGCGATTGGCCGAGCCGATCACGGGAGATTCGAAGCGCTGCCATTGGCCGCCGAGCCACCGGCCGGCTGTATAAAGCCAAGCGGCTCGCACACTTTAGCTGTCCTTGTTCTGAAGCTACAATAAAGAGCTGATTGTTCACTCTCGCGTCTCGCCTCTTATGTGACCCGATCCACCGATCTAACACTGGCGACGAAGGTGGGATCGTGAGGCGAGGACCAACTAGCATGTGGCAAACAGAGCTCAACGACCAGCAAGATGGCCAGCACCCTGCCGCCTGCTCCATTCGACCCAGCAACCGAAGACTGGGAGCCGTACATCGATCGCTTCCAGATGTTCCTGGAATGCAGCAACCTCAAGGACGCCAACGGCCAGAGGAAACGGGCAGTATTTCTAACACACTGCGGCCCCACGGTATTCAAAATGGCCAAGGCGCTGGCAAAGCCCGCCGACATCAAGGAGATGGACTGGGCTGACCTCGAGCCCATCTTGCGCCGCCATTATGCCCCTACCGTGCCCATCCTCATCCGTAGGCATGAATTCTACCGCTGAGATCAGCGGGAAGGCAAGACCATCGGCGACTTCGTGGCTCAACTGCGGAACCTGGGAGGCCCCTGCGAATTCCCTGACCTGGACCAGGCACTTCGGGACCGAGTCGTCCTCGGACTCAGAGACCCCGTGCTGCAGAGCCGGCTGATGGCCAAAGGCAACATCTCCCTCGCCAATGCTCTCGCCGAGGCTACCGCCACCGAGGCCACCCGCCAGTCAGCAGCCCGGATGAGACAAGCCAACGCGACTGAACGGCCTCCGACCAATGAAGCGACCTCAGCCACCGCGAAGCCCGGGGAAGCCAGCCTCCAAGAAACGACCACGCATCATGGCAACTTCGAACCCCAATTCGACACCGAAGATGAAGACGAGGAAATTCATCGGCTACAGACCGAGCGCGACCGCCGGGACTGCAGGGGACGTAAGTCGGGTTTCCACTGCGCCGGCTGCGGCGGCGATCACCCCCGCTCCGAATGCCATTTCCTCGACGCCATCTGCCGGCATTGCGAGAAGCGGGGGCACATCGCCAAGGTGTGCCAAAACAAAAAGAGCTACAGCCCGCAGCGACGAGGAAACAGCCCACGACGACGAGACGGCACCCCCCCCAGGCACCGAGACCACCCGACCGAGAGCCGGTGGAGCCGCGAAAACCGCAGCAGATGACTCAGCAAAGCACAGCGGCATGAGGAAACCCACCAAACGGTCGTCATCGGCCATTCGTCAACCATGGATGCCCGAAAGGTACACATGGCACTGTGCATCGAGGACCAGCCCTGCGAGATGGAAGTGGACTCCGGGTCCTACCTCTCAATGGTCTCTTGGTGCACAATCAAGCGCCTAGTCCCGACCATCCACTGCAATGAACTAGACGACCAGAAGCTAATCCTGAAAGACTACCAGGGAAACCTCATCCCTGTGGCCGGCATCGGGCACTTTAAGGTCACCTTCAAGAACCACACCGACATCTTGCCACTCACAATCGTGGACCGGGCCGCCCCAGCTTGCTCGGCCTGCAATGGTTCTCCCTGCTGGGCATCGAGGTGACGGGCATCCATCACACAGACGAGGCCGACTGGGAAGCGACTCTCATAAAAGAATTCCAAGAGGTTTTCGACAACTCGCTAGGCAAGTACCAAGGGCCCCCTATATCGTTCAACCTTAACCCTAACAACGCCCCAATCCACCTCAAACCTCAGCGAGTGCCCTTTGCACTCAAGCCGAAAATTGCACTCAAGCCGAAAATCGACGAGCAGCTAGACAAGCTCGTCGCGCAAGGGGTCCTAGAGCCCATCGACCATGCCCGTTGGGAAACGCCCATAGTCACCCCCATCAAGCCAGATGGCTCCATAAGAATTTGCGGGGACTACAAGACCACCCTCAATCACGCGCTGCAGCAAAGCGCCTACCCCGTCCCAGTAGTACAGCACCTTCTGCACTCACTGGGGGGAGGCCGGGTCTTCACAAAACTCGACTTGGTGCAAGCGTATCAGCAATTGCCAGTCGATGCGGAGACAGCCGAAGTGCAAATGATTGTTACACACCGGGGAGCCTTTCGGTGCAACCGACTCCAATTTGGAGTCAGCATCACCCCAGGAGTCTTCCAAAGCCTCATGGAAAGGCTCCTCCAGGGAATAAAAGGGGTGGTCCCCTACTTTGATGACGTGCTGATCGCCAACAGAGAACAATTGGAGACCCGTTTAAGGGCGGTGCTTAGCAAATTCAAAGACGCCGGCCTTAAAGTCAAAAGAAACAAATGCCAACTCCACACCGAGAGGGTTGAATTCCTGGGGTACCTCCTGGACCGGCACGGAATACACCCAACCAGAAAAAAACTCAGAGCCATCAAAGAAGCCCCCACACCAACAAACAAGGCGGAACTACAGGCATTCTTGGGTCTGCTTAACTTTTACAATGTTTTCCTACCCCAGAAGGCGACCGTGGCGGAACCCCTACACCGACTGCTCGATAAGGCGGCCATCTGGACCTGGGGGAAGCGGGAGGAGACTGCGTTCCAACAAACAAAAAACCTGCTGACATCGGATGCAGTCCTGATCCAGTATAGCGAGACCCTCCCGCTCACGGTAACTTGCGACGCATCCCCTTTCGGCATCGGAGCAGTCCTCAGCCACACCCTACCCGACGGGAAGGAAGCACCCATCGCCTTCTTCTCCAGAACGCTGA
Source organism: Pseudonaja textilis (assembly GCF_900518735.1). The sequence continues at coordinate 64,625 of NW_020769657.1, forward strand.
CCAAGCCGGAAAGAAATTACAGTCAACTGGACAAAGAAGCCCTCGCCATCGTCGCCGGAGTGAAAAGGTTCCACAAGTACCTTTACGGTAGGAACTTTTCGATCATCACGGACCACAAACCCCTACTCGGGATACTCGCAGGGAACAAGGCCACCCCAAACATCCTGTCGCCCCGGATGACGCGGTGGTCCGAGTTCCTTGCCGCATACTCATATGAACTGTCACACCGGCCCGGCAAGAACATTCCGCACGCTGACGCACTAAGCCGGTCACCACTACCCGACCTAGACGACGACCCAGCGCCCACGACAACGACCCTGCAAATCGAGACTCTACCCAGCCCACTCTTAACCGCGCCAGACATTGCCCATGCAACAAATAAAGACAAACGGCTGGCGCGGGTATTGAGCTGGGTAGAGCGGGGGTGGCCGGAAAATGATGGCGGCGAACAGTTCAGGGCATTCCGAAACCTCCAAATGGAGCTGTTCACACAAAGGGGGTGCATACTCTGGGGAGACCGGGTAGTCATACCGGAAGCACTACAAAACAGAGTGCTGGCAATGCTGCACGAGGGACAGCCGGGGGTTGTCAAGATGAAAGCCCTGGCCAGAAGCTACGCTTGGTGGCCAGGGATGGACAAACAAATTGAGACATGGGTCGCCGGCTGCAGCAGGTGCCAAGAATCGAGAGCCACCCCCCTCCCGCCGCCCCGATCCTGGAATGGGAAACCCCCAGAGGACCATGGTCGCGACTACACATAGACTTCGCCGGGCCAACCAAGGGGCATACATTCCTCATCACCATAGATGCTTACTTCAACAGACTCTTTGCAACGCATGGACTACCGGATGTCATAGTGTCGGACAATGGGCGACAGTTCACGGCGCTGGCATTTGAAAAATACCTGGCCGAACGGGGCATCTGACACGCCTTAACCTCGACGGCTCACCCGCCGGTGAATGGTAGGGCAGAACGGATGGTCCAATACACAAAGAAAACCATCCAAAAAATCAAAACCGGCGACATCCAAGAAAAAATAAACAAGCTACTCTTCATACAACACATCACACCGAGCACAACCACGAACAAGAGCCCAGCGGAGTTGCTGATGGGAAGGAAACTGAGGTCCCCACTGGACCGACTACACCCCACCTACAACCCGGAGAAACCCCCAGACTCCTCCAGCCAGTACCGGGCGTTCAACATCGGGGACACGGTCTACGCAAAGAACTTCACGGGAGACCCCCTCTGGGTACCTGCACAAATAACACAGGTAACCGGGCCCCGATCATACAGACTCCAAACTACAGATGGAAGGAGCTGGAAGCGGCACATCAACAAAGCTATGGTCCAGACTAGCCGCCAACACCCCTGACGCCTCAGCAACAACAAACACGGAAAGCAGAGAGGGAGGAGAAGCCTCAACATCCAAGCCGGGGAGTGACAAAAGGCTGGAATCGTCAACGGCACCCCCCCCAACGCAAGCCGAACACCCCCCACCAGAAGACAGCAACATTCAAATAAACCAGCCATACTCACCGGTAGACCTCAAACTGTCGCAGACAGGATCTTCACCTGGAAGGTACAGCCAAGCCAGCTCAACCAGCCCGGAAAGACCAAGCGAGAGCAACAGGAACCGCAACTCGACCAACCCAGGTAGTCCCAGTGGGAGCTGCGGCAACAGGCCCAGCTCACCCTTCCAGGCGGTTCCATCAACGAAGTTGAGAGCGACGCGGAGCCCGTCCGAACTGGCCGATGATCACACACAGACTGAACCACGCAGGTCAACTCGACAGAGTCGAAGCCCCACCTACCTTTGCGACTACGTCACGACGCTGCGTCGGACGAAACCATGAGGGGAGGGGTGTTCTGTATTAACATTCTTGTAGACTCGCATTCTGATTGGTCCACCCAGACCGCAACCCGATTGGTCCACTGAATGACTGTGATTGGAGCACTAAGAATCTACCGCGATTGGCCGAGCCGATCGCGGGAGATTCGAAGCGCTGCCATTGGCCGCCGAGCCACCGGCCGGCTGTATAAAGCCAAGCGGCTCTCACACTTTAGCCGTCCTTGTTCTGAAGCTACAATAAAGAGCTGATTGTTCACTCTCGCGTCTCGCCTCTTATGTGACCCGATCCACCGATCTAACAGCTTTGTTTGGAAGGAAAAAGATTTATCTCTGTTCCTGAAAAGAAACTGATTTGAAAACTCCTGTGAAGATTGTAAGCAATTTTATTTCCTGTGATAGAAGCAGAAATATATTGAAGCCAGGAGCAAATGCTCAATACAAATCTGAGTCTACATAGTAAAAATATAAACTGTTTGAATTGCCAGTGCAAGACTATCTACGTGCCTCTTTCTCTTAAAGCAACAAACTTTGAAAGTGTATTTAATTAACTAGGAGGGGACCAGAAATCCCATTCATCATGGGAAAACAAAAACAAAAAGTTTCCTGTTGCCTCCCTGTGAATTGTTCTGTTTATCTCTGCTGAAAAGGGGGCCAGAGATGCCCCCTTTCAGCATCTTTGCATCTTTACTATCTCAAAAACTCAGTCTACAAAACAAGAAAGAGAGTGTAAACCCTTGCTCACTGATTGTTTTCAAGAGGAAAGAGTGTTTGACACAAAGAAACTGCTGTTTCTCCAGCCCAGGAAAAGAGACCTCCTGCCAGTTTGTTAGGGGATATAAATCTTTTCTCAGATATCAGCAACAGCTAAGCAAAGCAATAACCCTTTACTTACTGACTCTCAATAATGCTTCATTACTTTCAGTATCTCAAAACTTGTAATTTTCTACCTCAAGACCTATATCAAAGATTAGATAATGATATCTCCAAATCAGTTTCTTTAAAATAATTATTTTTTATCAAATGATTAGTTGATTTATTGTTTTTATTGATTAGTATGATTGAGTGTTTAGTGCATATAGTGTGATTACTGAATATCTGGTTAGTAAAATCAGTGATTTAGTGAATTTAATTGACCAGTGTGTTTAGTAATTATTGTAATAAATTAGGCTGTTTGTTGCTTAGCAAAATTTGATTAGAGTGATTTGAATAACCAATTGATTGATTGATTGATTTTTAGTAATAAGTAACCTTACTTTTGATTTGTTCTCGAACATATCAATTAACATTTATTAATTACCAACATTCATTAAGTAACTGTCTACCTATCACATTAACTAGCTATTGTAATTGTTTAGTGTACTATTGCCATTGACCATGCCAGCCAAAAACTCCAAACCAGCAATTACTATCCCTTCAAATAATTCCACAAATAATATCTCCTTACTCATCAGAGACACCATGGAACGTGAACAGAAACGTCCAAATGCCATCTTACTTGTTCTCGAAGACACCAATGAATCAGATGACATCAACAAAGTTTGCGATATCACAAGCAACACAAATACAACAAACATCTCTCCTGAAGATATCATTGAAATAACCAGAGATGGCCCTGGGTACAAATCCAATGATGGTTCTATGGCCCCAAGATTTTGTAGAGTTGTATGCAAAAAGGAGTCCAGCAAATGCATATTCATTGATACAATAAACACCATTGCAAAAACCAATCCCAACCACAAAAATTTTTGCTCAAGACCAGACTTATCCAGACTGCAAAGAATCCGCTCCTGTGAACTCCGCAAAGAACTCAAAAACTGTCTAGACAATGGAGAAAAGCATCTATACATTGACTACAGAGCTGATTGCATCAAAAGAAGGTCACACAAACCACAACTCTGCATAGAAAGTCACACAACCCATAACTCCACATCCAACCCCACCCCATCCAATCCAACATCACTCAAAACTAGGCACCCCTCCTCCAAAATACCTCATTCCAACCACAACTGGCCTTAAATGCAAGCTACTCAATGCAAGAAGCCTTGTAAATAAAATAGCTGAATTTCTCCTCTTACTAAATACGTCTAAATTCAACATTATATTTGTCTGTTAAACAGGGCTCAACACATCTCTCCCTGACTCCAGTACCACAGTAATAGACTATCATGTTTACCAATCAGAACGTGAAATCCATAGAGGAAATGATGTTGCTATTTTCTATAAAAAGTTCTTACATCTAAAAAACATCCAAGTTACCCAGGAGCTTGTGATTCCTGAGACCATTGTCTGTGAACTGTCCTTAAGTATCACATTTCAGTTCTTACTATGTTCCAGAGCCCCTGATTATGACATCGAATATGCAAACAAGCTAAATACACTACTAAAATGAGCAGCATCCTGCCCACGCACTTTTATCTTTCTTGATAACTTCAATCTACCTCATATTAACTGGACCCTTAACAAATGTACAACTGAACCCACACATGCAACTTTCAACAATGCAGTAACAAATTTGGGACTAGAACAACTAGTAACCAACAACATTAGACTTAACAACTGCCTCGATCTTATCTTCTGCAATAGTTTAAATTCAATTTATGGAATACAAATTAAAGAACCCTTTTCCAACAGTGACCACAACATGATAGACTTTTGTCTCAACATACGTCCACAAAAAAATCATCACAATGACAGAATCCCCAATTATAACTTCAAAAAAGGCAACTATAATCTTATAAACAATGATCTCTCATCCCTTGATTGGCAATTTCTATTCACTGGATGCAATACTGTAGAAGACCATTACAACACATTTTACTTTAAGTCAAAAGAGTCATCAAACTATATGTACAAATAACAACTCCCAAAACCAGAAAAAACAAATTACCCATAACAATAAGAAAGCTTCAATCCAAAAATAAATCAAGTTGGCAGAAAAACAAATCTGGTCACGTTGCCAACTTCAAAAGCCGATACAAAAATTTGATAAAGATAAAGATTGAATGCACCAATTATCACATTAAACAAGAAAAAAACTTCTACACACCAATTCCACCTGCGCTTTCTACAATTTTGTAAACAACAAATTAAAAGATTCAAGGTCCATCCCACCCTTGAAAGGACTTAATGGTAAAGACTGCAACGACGACACTATTAAAGCCAATCTCTTTAACACATTTTTCGGCTCAGTATTTGTAAACAGCAATGGATTGAGCCCAGTACTTCCTAGTCAAACCACAGACAACTACAATGATCTAATACATATCAATTTTACAGAAGACAATGTTGAAAAAGCACTACGCAATCTAAAACCATCTCCATCTATTGGACCAGATAGAATATGTGCATACTTCAAAAAAAGCTATCCACTGCCATAGCTGTAGTATAATCTTCAAAAAATCTTTCAGGACCAGGGAGTTGGGAGGAGCTGGCGCCGTGACGATACGGTTTGCAATCGAGCTCTTCGATTGCAGCCAATATCTTCGTTTCCGGTCGGTCCAAACGGACCTAAACCGTCCCGTAGGGACGGCTATTGTGAAGAGCGTACCCTGTGGACTCCGGGGACATCGCAAGTCCCTGGATGACCCAGGAGAAGCTCTTTTTGTTGGCAGCGGAGAGGCAGCCCCCATGCTGCTGAAGTCGGGGCAGCTCCAGAAAGAACGAGTCTGAAAGAAAGTCTGTCGGTTGGGTGAGAAACTTTTTTTTTCTAATTTTTTGAGGTTTGAAAGGTCACTCTGATTATTAGAAGAAACCTGTGTGATTTTTTGACAAAACTGATTAAGCGGCGTTTTTTCCAGGGGAGACGTCAAAGCGAGGCTTTATTTGCTTTTTTTCCCCTTTGCTACCGGACTTCATTGTTATTTACTGGATAACTGGACTGTTCCTTTATATATATATATATATTATTCTCCCTTTTGATTTTTTATATTCTAATTTTTTTTTAAGGCTAGAGGCTCCCTTTGGTTATTTTTTCTTTTTTTCTCCTTTTTTGCTTTTTATATATATGTATATATTTTCCGCGGGCTTTTTTTTTTTATTTTAATTATGCTGTCCTGAGAGGAGGGGGGAAAGTGAGAACTAAGAAACTTTGTAACACTGCCAACTAGAGGCTTGGAAATATTTTACTTGAACTGGAGAGAGATGTGAAAGACTCCTTCTCAAGGACATTTCCTGATAAGATAGAGGGAAGAGCCCTGTAGAATATTATTACAGGTGCTTTTCCGGATTTCTGTCTATAATTAAATATTTATGGTTTAGCTTTGAAGCTTGCGGGAAAGAGAAGGGAGTCATAATTAGAGCCTTGGATAACTAAGCAGAGTGCAGTGTATTGTTTTCTACTTTCTTTTTCTAATCTTTTTTTAGTTCCGCCACCCCCTCCACCAGCATTATTCTATATTTTTATTCTAGTAAGGTCTTTATTTTTAACTTTTATTTATTTGCAAGGGGAAGCCTTTGAATTTTTCATTTTTATTTTATTTTGATTTTTTTTCCCTTTCCATTGGGACTTTTGCTTTTCTTTTTAATGTATACCTGTGGACTATCTTTTTTTTTCTTTTCTCAACTGAGATTTTTTTGGCTGGATTAAGGTGTGGAATTTGAAGAAATTTATTCCTTTTTTTTTTTTTTGGCTTTAGTCTTGTTTATTATTATTATTACTGGGTTTTTTATTATTATTATTATTATTTTTCTTGTGGATTACTTTATAATTGGATTAAGGTCAGGAAGAACTTGAAGAATTTCTTTTTATTTTTTTTATTTTTCTCTTTTTCTTTTTTCCTCTTTTTCCCTTATTATTGGGTTTTTTATTATTGGCTTTTTTCATTTTGGATTATAATTGACCACTCTTTTTTTAATTGGATTAAAATTTGAAAGAATTTGAAGATCTGGAACCATCTAAAATGAGTAGGAAACTTATACCTTCGGGTGCCTCTGTGTCCACCTCTGCCTCCCCACCATCTGGACAACGTTCAATTCAGGCAATGTTAAAGCAAGATAAAGAAAAAGAACAAGAAAAAGTAACCTTACAGATGATTATGCAAGGAATTCAAGATCTTAAGATAAAAACAGATACCATTGAACAAAGAACAGGGAGGATGGAGGAAAAAGTGGAAAATATCCAACAGATGATGGCAAAGTACGAGGAGAGACTTCAAAAAGTTGAAGAAGGGGGTAAACGAAGAGAGGAGAAGATTGGAAATATTGATAACAGATTAACAGTGATTGAACAAGAAAAAGGTGGGATGCTGAAGTGGGAGATGGAGAGGTCAGAATTTTATCTTAGATTTCAAAATATAGAAGAAGAAAAAGGGCAAGATTTGGCTGCGATAATGATAGGAATCTTGGCGGACGCCTTGGAAATAACAGAAGAGAAGATGATGGATGGAATAGATGAGATATATCGAGTCTTTACAAGATACGCGATGAGAAATAATCTGCCCAGAGAAGTCCATATTAGATTTACTAAAAAATCCATGAAGACACAAATTTTACAAGCGGCAAGAGAGAAGACGTTGAAATATAAAGGCAAAGAAATTTTGGTCTTAAAACAAATACCTAGAAGAGTGAGAGAGATGAGAAGAGAATATCGATTCCTGACCAAAATGTTATTGAAAAAGGAGGTGACTTACAGATGGCTGATCCCAGAAGGACTGATGTTTACATGGCAAGAACAGAGACATAGAATTGACTCAATTGAGAAAGCAGAACTGTTCTACGCAGAATTTTTTGGAGGGAGAGAAGAAGAGGTAGAAAAGGAGGTTTCATTAATTGAATTTCAAGAGGAACAAATGGAGATTGGAAAAGAAGAAGGCGCAGTAGGTGGACAGGTGGATATTAAAGATCAGCGTGAATTAAGACCCACGAGAGTGGTTAAATCTAAATATAAAATATAACCATGGAAGAGAAAAAACTGATTACAATAAATATAAATGGACTGAACTCAGCTGCTAAGAGAAGGAAGATTTTCCATAAATTAGGGAAATTAAAGTTTGATATAATCTGCTTACAAGAAGTACATATTAAAAAGCAACATGAACAATTGTTAGTACAACCAAAATTAGGGAAATTGTTTACTTCGTTGACTCAATGTAAGAAAAGAGGGGTGGTTTTATATATCAAAGAGGCTACCCCAGCAAAACTGATTTACGCTGATGAAGAGGGGAGAATATTAATGGTGGAAATAATGGACAACAATAGAAAGATACTTTTGACTGCAATTTATGCCCCGAATGATAAACAGGAAGAATTTTATAAAAAATTACATATCAAAATGGCTGGACTGGACTATGTTAATATAATTATGATGGGAGATTTTAATGGAATCGTGGACAATAAACTGGATTATATTGCAACAACAGCAAAGTATAATAGAAAAATTCTTCCTAAATCTTTTTTTAAAATGATAGATGAATTAACTTTAAAAGACATATGGAGAGGAAGAAATGCTAAACTTAAGCAATATACTTTCTATTCAAATAGACATTTATCATGGACGTTAAATAATACTATTTTAAAGGAGAAAGAATTTATACAATGGATGGAGAAAGAACTGGCCTTTTTCTTTAAAGAAAATAGAAAAGAAGACACTTCAATACAGAATGTTTGGGATACAATGAAGGCTTATGCCAGAGGCTTGATAATAGACTATACAAGAAAAAAGAATACTAGGAAAAGGCAAGCTTTTAGAGCCTTGGAGGATGAGTATAAAAGACTTGAAAAAGAACTGCAGAAAATGCCACAGAAAAAAGACGTTAAACTGAAACTGGATATAACTAAACATAAAATGGACTTAATGGAGAAAGAAGAACTGGCACAGAAAATTAGGAATGCTAAACAGAATTATTTTGAAGATGCAAATAAGCCAGGTAGATGGCTAGCATATAAGTTGAGAAAGGAGAAAGAGTCGAGGAAAATATTGCAGTTAATAGATGACCAAGGTCAAATTTGTCATGGCAGCAAAGAGAAAAAAGAAATTATTCATGATTTTTATAAACATTTATATAAGAAAGAAGATATTGATGAGGAGAAAGTTAAACAGTACTTGCAGAATGCAAATTTACCTAAGATACCTAAAGAGATTGAAGAAATGCTAGAAAGTAATATAACAATGATGGAATTAAGTCAAGCACTTAAGAAACAAAATAACAGAAAAGCACCAGGTCCAGATGGGTTTCCTGTAGAATTTTATAAAACTTTTCAAGAATCACTGTGTATTCCATTGTTAGAAGTTATGAATGAAGCTATGTCAAAAAAGATGATACCTAAAACATGGTCAGAGGCCTATATTACACTTATTCCAAAAGAGGAGGCGGATCCACTTCAAATTAAGAATTACAGACCGATCTCTTTATTAAATGCAGATTATAAAATCTTTGCTTCAATACTAGCAGAAAGACTTAAAAAATATTTGAATAATTTTATTCATCCAGACCAAAATGGGTTTTTGCCAAAGCGGCAAATTAGAGACAACATGAGAGTAATTCTGGATACTTTGGAATATTATGAGGCGCATCCTGAAAAGCAAATGGCTTTGATATTTTTAGACGCCCAAAAGGCATTCAATAATGTGAATTGGAGATTTATGTTACTTTTAATGAAACAGATGGGCTTTGCTAGAAGATTTATCCAGGCAATAGAAGCAATTTACAATGAACAAACAGCTAAGGTAATGATGGAGGGAGAATTTACAGATCCTATTAATATAAGAAAAGGCACAAGACAAGGTTGTCCTCTTTCTCCCTTGCTATTTGTATTGACTTTGGAAGTGTTGAACAGAAATATCAGAGAAGATAAAACTATAAAAGGAATGAAAATTAAAAAGGAAGAATTTAAATTGCAAGCTTTTGCAGATGACCTAGTCTTTATCTTAGAAGATCCTATAGAAACAGCCTTGAAGCTGCTGGAAAAGATAGAGACATATGGTGAGGTGGCCGGTCTGAAAATAAATAAAGATAAAACAAAGATCTTGTCAAAGAATATGTTACTAAGACAAAGAGAAGAATTGGCAGAATTGTTAAAAATCCAAGTTACAAACAAGGTTAAGTATTTGGGGATATATTTGACGCCAAGATGTAGTACATTAAAAGAGAACAATTACATTAAATTTAAACAACAGATAGCCCAAGACCTGAAAAAATGGGAAAACCTACAACTGTCATTAATAGGGAGGATTTCAACAATTAAGATGAATATTCTACCCAGAATTTTATTTTTGTTTCAAACAATACCGATTAGGCTTGGAAAAGACTATTTTGAGGACTTAAATAAAATTGTGTTGAAGTATATATGGCAAGGCAAGAAAGCAAGGATAAAGCTAAAGCTCTTACAGGATGCTAGAACTAGAGGAGGGTTTGGCCTGCCTAATTGGGAGTTGTACTATCAAGCTGCAAATTTGATGTGGGTTAAAGAATGGATAACATTAAGGAAGACTAGATTGTTGACACTAGAAGGTCATTATTTGTTGTTGGGTTGGCATGCTTTTCTATGGTATAAGGGAACCAAAACACAGGGTTATTTTAGAAGACATTATATACGGGAGTCTTTGTGGTTAAACTGGGAGAAGACAAAAAAACAATGTTATTTGAAAATTCCAGTTTGGTTATCGACGATCGAAGCGTTTTCTTATCCTATAATTTATAAAAAGGAACAAACAGTTAGATATGGGGAACTACTAGATGAAAAGGGTGAACTTAAATCGATACAAAACTTAGAGGAACAAGGTATACAGATGAATTGGTTTTCATATGTGCAAATACACTCAAGGTATGAGGAAGATTCCAAAACAGAGGGATTTTATGATAAACAGACTGATTTAGATAAGATTTTGATGGGTACTGATGAAAAGGTGATTAAAAAGCTATATGGTTACTTATTGGAAATTAAGCTAGAGGAAGAACAAGTTAAAGAAACTATGATTGCTTGGGGGAGGAATTTTGGATATGGGATTGACCTAGAGAAATGGCAGAAATTATGGTTGCAAAACTATAAAATGACAATGTCCACAGCCTATAAAGAAAACTTGTATAAGATGTTTTACAGGTGGCATTTTCCCCCAACAAGAATAGCAAGAATGTTCAAGAACAAATCTGAAAAATGCTGGAAATGTCACCAGAAACCTGGTTCATACTACCATATGTGGTGGACTTGTGAGGATGCTAGAAAATATTGGACTAAAATCCGCATGTGGTTGGAAAAAATGACAAAGAAGCATATAGATTTGAAACCGGAGCTTTTCTTATTGGGAATCTTACCAGATGTTTATAGTAAAGATTTGAAATATTTGATTGTAAATGTATTAACTGCAGCTAGGATTGTATTTGCAAAAAATTGGAAAAATGAGAAAATTCCATTGCAGGAAGAAGTTATAAAGAAAATATTGGAATGTGCTGAGATGAGTAAATTGACATTTGAAATTAGAGAGCAAGAAGATAAACATTTATATAATTTGGGATCTTTTCTATCAATGGCTGAATGATGAAATACAAAAATAGAATATTTAGAATGTTAGACAATAAGGAATAATATTGATTTCACTTTTCTTTTTTCTTTTTTGGTATTTGATATTATATTTATAAAATGTTTTTCTTTTTTTTTCTTTTATTTAGGATAGAACTGGTAGGACTATATGATTTGCTATAGAATAAATTACTTAAATTATAGTTATCTCATAAGGCATGATTGAATAAAAGTATAGTCAAATCTTTTTTTCTTTAATAATGATATGAGGATATATAAGTTTGGATTGATAATAAGAGTTATTATATAAGGTAATTGTAATTGTGACTACGAAATGAATGCACAAAACTGATGAAGCAACCGACTCACTGTTTGTATATAAATATGAGAGCTGATGTTTTTATGTTTTGTCTGTTTGTTTGTTTGTTAAAAAAACAATAAAATTGTTTTTTAAAAAAATAATCTTTCAGGACCAGCTCCTTGCCAAAACTATGGTCACAAGCCACAGTCATCCCCATCTTTAAAAAGGGAGACCCCAGCCTAGTTGAAAATTACAGATCAATCTATTTATGCTGTGTCCCATGTAAGGTCATGGAATCATTTATTAACCAATCCATCATCCTCGACTTAGAAAGAAACAACCTACTCTCTAATAAACAATTTGGTTTCAAGAAAAAACTATCATGTAATATGCAACCCTTACACTGCAAAAACATATGGACTACACAACTTGATCAGGGCAAAGCAATAGATGCAAAATACATAGACTTCTATGAAGCCTTTGATTCAGTGGTACACGACAAACTACTCCTAAAACTAAAATCTTATGGTATCTCTGGACAACTGCATAACTGGATAGAAGCATTCTGTCAGACAGACAACAAATGGTCAAAATCAGGAGCCTCCTATCAAATTCTGTACCTGTCAACAGTGATGTCCCCCAAAGCAGTGTTCTAGGACCAACTCTTTTCATACTCTACATAAATGACCTCTGTGATCATATTAAGAGCAACTGCGTTCTCTTCGCTGATGATGTAAAACTATTCAACATCACAGACAATGCTGTTACCCTTCAAAGAGACCTCAACTATGTATCAGAATGGTCAAACAAATGGTAACTTCAAATCTCAACAAAAGATTGGCAAAAAACAAACAAACAAGAAAATAAAATACAGGCTGAATAGTCAAGGCCTTGTTGATGATCCAACTCTGTCAAGGACCTTGGAGTACTCATCTCTAATGACCTAAGTGCTAGAGCCCACTGTAACTACATAGCCAAAAAGGCATTAAGAGCTGTTATCCTCATCTTATGTAGCTTTTTCTCTGTTAATATTAATAACTAATAACTAGAGTGTATAAAACATTTGCTAGACCAATACTCGAATACAGCTCATCAGTCTGGAATCCACATTACGTATCTGATATTAACACAGTTGAGAAAGTCCAGAAATATTTCACAAGAAGAGTTCTCCACTCCTCTACTCATTGCAGAATACTTTATGCCACCAGACTTGAAATTTTAGATCTAGAAAACCTAGAACTACACCGTTTTCTGTCCGATCTAAGTATAGTATATAAAATCATACATTGCAATGTGCTATCTGTCAATGAATACTTCAGCTTCAACCATAACAACACAAGAGCACATAACAGATACAAACTCAAGGTTAATCGCTCCAAACTTGCAGGAAATATGACTTCAGAAACAGAATGGTCAATGTCTAGAATACTCTACCTGACTCTGTGGTTTCTTCTCCAAACCCCAAAAACTTTAACCTTAGATTGTTTACTATTGACCTCACCCCTTTCCTAAGATTTCTGTAGGGGGCGTGCATAAGCGCACCAACATGCCTACTGTCCCTCTCCTATTGTTTCTTTTCTTTTCTTTTTATTTTTCTTATATATATCCATGTATTCATAACTAAGTTTTTACTTATACCTATTATCTTGTAAGCAATTTACAAAAATAAATAAAAACATAAAATAAAATAAATAAAAATCTGCTAGTTCCTGTGTTTATTTGTTCGGTGGTTGGTTTAACAAGCAACAGCTGCTGTTGTGATTTAATTATTTTTATTGTTATTTGAATTTTTTCCTGCCTCATGGTTTCTTTTTCTTTCTGGGGAGGGGGTTTTCCTTCACTGCTTTAGTGGTATCTGGCATGGTCTTTTTGGGGTGTACTTCCAAAAGGCAGTATGCAAGCTTGGCACTGATTTTTTTTACTGCCTTTCTGGGGGGCATGTATCTTTCCTTATATCTGGATGATTTCCTTAGGATATCTTGTAAGGTCAGTGAGACCAACTGATGTCTTTAAGTGGTGCAAATGGATCTAAGGATTGCTTTTTCTGGTTGTGCTTTTTATTTCTGCTAAAGGGTTTCAGTTTAAGAGCAAGAGTTGGCTGCTGGTCATTATCATTGCATTTTAACTATTTTAATTCCTCAAGATGCTCTTGCACCCTACCTGATTTGTACCTCTGGCTTGCAGGTATTTTTAATCTAATGATTGGTATTTAGGGAAGCTTTTTGCAAGCAAAGAAGCTTTTTGTATTTTAGTACAGATAATCCTTGACTTACAACAATTCATTTAGTGACCATTCAAAGTTACAGTGGCACTGAAAAAAAGTGGCTTATGACCATTTTTCATACTTATGACCATTGCAGCATGCCCACTGTCACGAGAAGCCAGGCGAGGAGAAGCGCCCCTTGACATGAGTGATGTCGAGTCATGCCCACTCATTCACATGACCACCAAGCCACACCCACCAACTAAGCCATACCCACAGAACTGGTTGTTTAAAAATTTGAATCCCACCCCTGATTAGGTGGGATGGTATCATATAGTGGAAATGATGGTTGCTCAAGTATTCTGAGAAAGGGCTTTAAAGGTTATAGCAGATGCCTTGAATTGGACCCAGAAGCAACTGAGAAAAAATGAAATTTGTACAGAAGAGGTGTTATATATGGAATCTTAGGCATTCCCAATATTATTTGTGATGCTGGATTCTACACCAGCTATAGCCTCTTCAAGAGTAGCCCCATGCAGATTGCATTGCAATAATTCATAAAGGAGATAACTAAGATGTGAGTGATGGAGAGTAGGGATGAAAAGGCACAACTAGTGTATCAGTCATGGTAGTGCAGTGGTTAGACTGCAGTATTACAGGCTAATTCTGCTGAGTGCTGACTGCCATCAGTTCAACAGTTCAATTCTTATGAGCTCAAGGTTGACTCAGTTTTCTATCCTTCTGTGAAGTGGTGAATAAGTGATTTTGCCATAGGATGAAGTTCAGTGAAGGCCTTTGTAAACATGACTGCCACCTGCTCCTCAAGCCGAAATCATGAGTGCAGAAAGTTACAGGTTACACAATAGGTCTCTCTGGGGCTGTACATTACTATCCAGAACAAAAATGGCCAAGTTTAGATATTCACTTGAGCAAGCAAATAATATACTTTATGTGTGATGACAAATGAAGTCACTGAGCATCTTTATGTAGATGTTAAAAAGATGCAGGGAAAACACTGAATCATATAGCACCCCACAGTTGTTGTTGTAAGCTGGACCTCTTGCTCCCTTTGGAACTGGTCAAAGCGGAAGGAGGTGAATCAGATCAGGACTGCATTTTCCTCTTGCAAGTCCCAAAGTCAGCTCAAAAGTATTCCATGGTGTCTTTTTCGGTCTCCAGCTGCCTCTTTCAGCACGAGAAGCCTCCTCCAACCTGCCAACTGCTCTCCTTCTCCTTGGCCATACAGAACAAACAGCAGAGGAGGAGGAGAGCAGCCACCAGGTTGGGGGAGGCTTCTCGTGCTGAAAGAGGTGATTGGAGACCAAAAAAGAATCACCTCCAGCCACCTCTTTTTCAATGGAAGAAGTCTCCTCCAGCTGCCCCCTTTTCAGTGCAAGAACCCTGTAGCTGTTGCTCCACTTTTTCAGTGGGCCAGTGTTGTGTTTTTTTCAGTGGGACTGGAAAACACGTGGCAGTTGCAGGGTTCTTGCAGCAAAAATTACTAATCTCTAGTTTCGCTCTGCTTCTCCAATGGTCTGGGGCCATCCTCTTCTATGCACCAGCTTCTTGGAATTGCTGGGCCCAGCACATAGAACAGGGCACACTTTTTTTTGGTGGGACTGGACTCCAGCCACACTGAAAAAGCATGCAGCAGCTGCAGGCATCTCACAACAAGGGGGGAGAGAAGCCCTGGGACATCTGCCCACCCACCTGTTGGCTGGCCAGGATGGGCTGGGCTGGAAGAAACTCATCAACTGGGAGAAGGAAGAAAACATGCTCTGGGAGGGTGAGCAGGTTGGTGGATGGCCCGGGGCTGTTGCGCATGTGCACTGCACATGTAACAGCTGCACATGCAGTGTGCATGTACAACAGCCATAGGACATTCGCCCAATCTACACCATGGCTGCTGCATGGTAGGGAAAGCTAGGAGAGCGACTGGAGCAAGTGGGTGACTAGATGACCAGGCGACTGGATTGGTTGTGTGGCCAGCCAGGGGTTGCCCCAAATTCAGCAACTCAGGACAAATCACCACTACCAGTGCAAACCAGTTGAATACCACCTCTTCTTTGAATCTGATTTCACCCATGCAACCTATTCTTTCCCATAGAACTCATTGTTCCCCATATTTCACTGGAGAATCAAAGGAGGTGAAACAAGAAATGTCTAGAACATATATCCAAATTCACAGATGACAACATAAGTGACAAAACCTCAGAAATGCATCAAATCTTATTTGGGGGGGAAAGATGGCATGTAAGGAAAAAAGAAAGAAAGGATAAATAAATGTATACCCTAAAGCTGTTTAGCATCTGGATATTATCACAATTTACTTCCCAAAGGTAGTAAAGTTGTAAGCTGCTCAGGTTGCTTTGGCTTGGGGACATTGTGTATGCCAAAAAAACAAGCAAATAAAAAGGAATATTGTTGCAGACAAGGTTTTAATTGACCCACCTTGTCCCCTTTCTTGAGCATATTAGAAAGGGGAGCAGTCAAGGCAGCAAAGTGGGGCATAAATGTGCGGTAACAGTTTGTGAACCCCAACAGTCACTGCACATCTTTGACCTGCTGTGGAGGTTCCCATGCCTGTAACAACTAAACTTTTGGGGGGGTCCATTACCACACCAGCAGGTGAAATACGATGACCTAAGAAGTCAATTGTGGTTTGTGCAAACTGGCACTTCTCGTGCTTAGCAAACAGGTAGTTATCTCGCAAGCATTGTAACACCAGCTGCACATGTTGCCAGTGTTCATGCAGGGATGCTGAGTAGATCAAAATGTTGTTCAGGTAAATGACCACAAACTGATCTAATAAGTCATGAAAGACTTATTAGTCTTATTTATGCATAAAATGCATAAACACAGCAGGAGCCTTCGTTAATCCTAAAGGCATCATGATATACTTGAAATGACCACATTATGTCTGGAAGTCCATCTTCCATTCATCGCTGGCACAAACTTGGACAAGGTTGTAGGGTCCCAGCTGTTCCAGCTTTGTGATGATCTTAGCTTGATGAAGCTGCTTAATTAGTTCAGGGATGCGGGGAGGCAAGTACTGGTTCCGTACTGTGATTGCATTCAAGTTGCGGTAATCATAGCACAAGTGCAGTTCCCTCGACTTCTTTTTGATGAAGAGCACCAGTGCAGCCAATGTGGAGGTAGAAGGCTAGATAAACTCTTACCAGAGATTCTTCTCAATAAAGTCCTGCAACATGGCCAACTCCAGTTCCAACAGAGAGTATATCCAACCCACTAGCAATTTAGCATCAGACAGCAAGTCAATCAGACAGTCATATGACCAATGCGGGGCAACTGATCTGACTCCTTTTCCCCAAACATGTCACCATAATCCAATGGTCACCAAGTGGTGGTGGGCCGCAAGAAAATTTTGGTGGGCCGCAGAGAAATCTCACCCCCAGGGCACCCCCAAAAGCAATTAATCCAGGCTGCGCAGAAACACAAGGCTGCCCCACCCACATGGCCCGCAGGAACCCGCTCCACCCATTTACCCCTTACCTGGCAAACTTGCCTGCTAAGTTGCTATTTCTCCTTTTTCCGACTGTTCTGCTGTGCCAGAAGATTTAGATTAGCTAGGAAGATTTAGATTAGCTAGGAAGCAGGAAATCTTTGGATTTCTTGATTTCTAGCTCAGCTTTAGATCTTCACCTCTGGTTTTAAGCACAGCCAAACTTCCCTTAGGACTAAAGGTTCTATTATTCAGTGCAGACTCACAGCAAGCAAATTTTATGTCACAGACTGAGCTAGCTGATGGCAGATAGATAGATCACTGAATTATTCTGTGAGCAACTCTATCTGCCTGCCTGCTTTGCCTGATTTTGGGTAAATGTTTTTTTTTATAGAAAAAATCAATATTTATATCAATATTTATAATATTTACATACAAGCCATCCCCAGCCAGTCACATAACCACCAAGCCACACCCACAGATTAGGTCATGCCCACAGAACCAGTTAGTAGTCCCTGGGATTTAAAATTATGAGTTTGGTGGTCCCTGAGGTCCAAAAGTTGGCGACCCCTGGCATAGTCCACCAATTCCACAGGTATATCCAGGTACATGGGTGTAGCTATGCACCCTGCACAGGCATGAAGCCAATAAGTGGCACACTTCTTGTCTGGCTGCACTGTTCCAGATGACTAAATGATCTGCATTTCATGGGCCCATAACCTCTCCAACCCCAGCACCACTGGAAAGTGAGGTACTGCGACAATGTAGAACATGGCCTTCTCCACATGCTGCCCAATACACACATGAAAGGGTTTGTTTGCAGCAACCACAGGTCCTGAACGAACGGGCCAACCATCAATTGTCTCTACCAGTAACAGCGGTGACACCTGCTGCTTAGGAATGGACCACTGTGCAGCAAAATGCATGTCGATGAAATTGGCCATGGCCCCTGAGTCCACCAAGGCCTGGATCTCCACCACTCCTTGACCAGGCATGAATACACTTGCTGTCAGCATGAGGTGCTTCACAATGGACAACTGTGGGAGAGATAGCTGGCTTGATGCTACTTGAGCCCGACCTACAGAACCCGATGGCAAACAGGCAATTGAGAGAATTGAGGCAGAAGCAAGGCTCACTCACTGAATATATTGCTTACTTCCGGGTGGACACCCAGAACCTGCAATGGAATGAGGCAGCACTGATGGACCAGTTCCAGGAAGGTGTGTCATTGGAGTGCCTAGATGCCTGTTTCCCACTGCTGCTGATGTCGCTGTTTTGCCTTTGCGGGACACTTGCTTGCCAAATGGCCTTAGCTGGCACAATACAGGCATAGGCCTTCATGGTGATGCTGATCCTTTTCGGCTTGGGTCAGGTGAGGTCAGGCAGCACACCAACTGCATGGGCTCATCCAGAGGCAATACCGAAGGTGGTCCTGTATTGATGGGAGCAGATGCGGCCTCTGTCCATCATCACACCCGTTGCTGTTGAAGCCTGACATTGATGTGAAGGCACAGATGCATGAGCTCCTGCAGGGTGTTAGAGCATTCAATGCACACCAGCTAATCTAGGAGCTCCAATGGCAGGCCTTCCTGAAACTGGTCCATCAGTGCTGCCTCATTCCATTGCAGGTTCTGGGTGTCCACCCAGAAGAAAGCAATAAATTCAGTGAGCAAGCCTTGCCTCTGCCTCACTTCTCTCAATTGCTTGTTTGCCATCTGGGCCCAAACAGGATCCTCAAAAATGGCCCATAACTGATAGCAAAACTCAGTATAATTATTCAACACTGGCTTGGGCTGGGTCAACAGGGACATTGCCCAACGTGCTGCAGATTCCAACAACAGGCTAATCAAAACCTACACCATATCTCAGTCCATGAGGAAGTCCTCTGGCCGAAGGCTCATGTAAAGCTGGCACTGCCCCAAAAATTCTGGAAATTGGGGCAGTGAGCCCTTGAATTTATCTAGCACTGCTATTGGGCATTTACAGCATGACCAGACAGCTTGCATACAACCTGAACAGTCAAGAGAGCCAACTGCTGGGCTAGCTGTCATTGTCTGCTCTGAGCTGATCCATAGTCACCCCATGTAAGACAGAAGCAATTTGGAGGGACTGGGAGCAAAATGTGAAGACCCAGGGTGTGGCATAAAGACAACACAGTCAGATAATCTTTATTAGCTACAACTTTGACCCCAGTGTCCTGGTTACCTTCTGGCTGGAGAAAAACTCTCCCAGGAACAGCCTTTGGGTCAGAGAATCAAATCCAAAACATGGTCAACAAACACTGTAACTATAAGACCAATCAAGGCAAAATGAGGTAAGTAGTCTGACAGGGCAGGAGCAAGCAGTCCAGTCATGAAGGCATGGCAATACTCAACACAGTTGGGAAGATGCCACAAACACAGATAAGCAAAGTCAACACAAGATAAACTCAAGTTTGTTCCCAACAGCTGCTGCACCCAGCATGCATTTCTTTTAAACTCTCTTTCCAGGTGTGGCTAATGAAGGGGATCAGGGCCCTTTCCTCCCCTGTAAGCCATGCAACCCATGTTGCTCTCTTCTCCATTCCTCCCTGCATGCCCTAGGATGAAAAGGAGGTGAGCCTGAGTCATTCTCTGAACTCCCCTTCCCTTGTTCTACCTCTTCCCTGGTCTGCCCAGGGGAGAAGTAGGACTTTGTCCTTTCCCAGTTTCCTCCACAGCCAATGGAGCTATACTCCCACTCCCTGTCAGCTATTCATCTTCCTCCTCAGATTCAGACTCCAGCAGGGAAATGACAAAGATATTATTTGAAATAGAGGGTCATGAATTGAGATTTGGATGAAACATTGTATGATAAATGCAATGTTGATTTCAATAATCATCTTGTTACATGTGCCATACTAAGATTTTGGAATAAATATAAAACAAGGCTATGAAGTTGCCACTTTGGATGTCACCACCCGAAGCCTTTTTCAGAAAAGAAATGGCAGCAAACCCAGACTGGCTAACGTACAGTAAAATTTTATCTTTTAACTCTGGTGACTCAATAATTAAGGCAAGGAAAGAACTTGAATCAGAAGAGTATGTATGCCATTGGTTTACCTATCAATGACTGAAAGAAAGGTTTAAACTGGATTTTAAAAAGTTATGGATTTGACTTTGTTAAAAATGAATTGGAAATTTCATTATGTGGCAATGATGAACATATTGCTAAAATCTATAAACTGTTATTGAAATTGTATTTAGAAAATGAACATGTAAAACGTTGTATGATTCAGTGGATATAATGTGATGTTTGAACAATGGGAAAATATGTGGACGAAAGGTTTAAAATTCACATTAAATTATAATCTAAAAGAAAACTTTTATAAGATGATATCTGTTGGTATTTAACACCAGATAAGTTATCTAAGATGTACAAAGGGATGTCAAATGAATGTTAGAAATGTAAAAGTAAAGAGGATATTTTTATCATCTATTGTGGGCATGTGATAGAGGAAAAAAATAATTGGATTATGATTTATATTTTAATACAAAAAATTGATAATGGAAATAAAAATGAAACCAGAATGTTTCCTTTTAGATTTAGTGGAAAAAGAATTAGAAAAAAAATATTGAACTTTGTTATTTATGTTGACAGCAGCAAGACTATTGTATCCACAAATAACAATACCACTTAGAGTTATATACTGCTTGACAGTGCTTTACAGCACCCTCTAAGCAGTTTTCAGAATCACCATATTGCCCCCAACAATTTGGGTCCTCATTTTACCAACCTTAGAAGGTTGGAAGGCTGAGCCAACCAGGAGCTTGGTGAGATGTGAACTGCCAAATTGCAGGCAGCCAACAGGCAGCAGAAATAGCCTGCAGTACTGCACTCTAATCACCATGCCATCGTGCATACCACCGTACCACCATGGCATACAATGGAAGGACATTTTGATTCCTAGTTTGATTCCTACCATGCACGGATGGTTGCAGAAATTGATGAAATGGCAAAATTGACTACTTTGATTAAAGAAAAGAACATAAATACATTTGTCTCCACATGCTGACTGTTTCTGAACTTCATGCTTGATGTGGAGAAGAATGAAACTTTGACTTCAGGATTTACTAACTAGACTGATAGATCTTTAGAGAAATGGCTTGTTTATACTAGTTTTCACATTCACACAACCTATCTTAATACTGGATTTTCCCATCTTATTTTTTGGGGGGCCCCAAATAAGTACTAGGGCTTATTTTGGGGGAAACATGATTTCTAGAGATGAGCCTGGCTGGGCGCCCCGACCATGGCATGCACACAACAGGTGACAAATGTGTGGGCACCAATAGTATCTGGCAGCAGCTGCAGCCTGCTAGTCCCTTGGTTGATGCACTCTGAGGCTGCAATGGGTTACAGGCCAGCCAAGGGTATGAAGATAAGTCTCCCTCAGCCACTAACCACTCCAGCCCATTGATGCTCAGCTTTCCTGCAGTTGGTGCAATGGATTCGGATCACCTGTCTCAACCCTGCCTCTGCTTCCACCTGCTGTTTGCACAGGTACTCAATTCACCTGGGCTTTGCAGGCTGAAGCTGCTGCCAGACACTGTAAGCCCATACATGCTCGCTGCCTCTTATGCTGGTCATGCCCACTCCTCTTCAGTGGGGCTTATTTTGTGGGTAGGTCTTAAATTAGGCACATATGTGAAAACAGATTAGGTCATATATTTTGGATAGGCCTTTTTTTGGTGGAAACCATGGTTATTGACTAAGGCAGAAGAAAAGGAGGGGGAAGAGGAACAGAATGCATAAGAGAAATTGGAGAAGGACTCACAGCAATTTTTATATGAAGGGAATGTTGGAATGCAGGATTCCTAGGTGCAATCTAGAGGTGGAAAGTTGAAAAAACATCTCAGGAAAAGTAATGTCAGAGCATTTCTACAACATCGTGAAAATTTCCAAACTAGGAGGAGGAGAAACTGAGAAAGATGAATCTTTGAATCAAATTTCACCCATGCAACCTATCCTCTCGCATAGAACTCCTAGTTCCCCATGTTTCACTGAAGAATTAAGGGAGGTGAAAGGAGATATCTAGAGCATGTCTTTGACTTCACAGATGACAACATAACTGACATAATTTCACAAATGACAAATGCATCCAATCTTACTTTGGAGAAAAGATAGCATGAAAGGAAGAAAAAAGGGAGGATTTAACATTTATAAATAAACGAACACCCTAAAGCTATTTTAGCATTTGGATATTATCACATGCTTCAATTTATTTGTCCATGAGGTCAAAAGAGTATTCGTGTAGGAGAAAGCAAAGATAAATAAATTCTAGTGACCATGATTCTGGTCACTGCTTTGCTTTATTAAAAAGAAGCAGATTCAAGTTATGTTTGTGCTTATGATAAAAAGAGCAAAATGTGCATCACTAATTACATTTATAATTACAGAGGAAAGAACGCTCTGAATGATTTCCCATGTTTGTGATCAAAAAGATTTGTTGCATGGCTATAAAATATCAATAGTGGATAATTGATTGGTTTGATCAGGTAGAGGCTGATGTCAGTCATCAAATAAGAAAAAAATATGGTTCACCCCATGTGACTATGAGGATATAGATTAAAAACCATTTGAAATGTGCAAAAAGAGCTAAGTTATATTTTTACTATTTATTATTTATTTTGCAATTAAATGATTGTTGAAAACTCTAGCCCTCTTAATATTAAGAACTTTCTCTTAATATAGACTCACTCTCTGAAGATGGCGGCTCCCAACTAGGAAGGTGAAGCTCTCGCTCCTGGAGCACTATCTCCCTATAAAGCCACCAACTGCACCAGAAATCACTTTTAAAGCTTCTGCTTGCACCAGTAACCGTGAGTAAACCTGATCCCCAAAAACAAGCCCAAAAACGCTGGATTCTGAAGCCATGGAGCCCTAATAATGCTAGCAGAGCTCCTGCTAATTGATCCGGAGCCCTCCTCTCCTTCCCCAGAGAAGTGAAGCTCTTTCCATCGAGCCCTATTAACCACACTGGTGGAGCTCTTGAACTGGATCACTTGGAGCCTGAGGAGTGCAAACAATGTACCTTCATTTAAATCCCTCACACAGCTGATAGAAGTATCTTCCACGCCAGACAACGCGTTTCCATTAATATCCCCCACACAGTTTCCCTGGAGCCACATCGGACAGCTGGCAGGGAGAAACAAGGAGGAGGAGAAAGCCCTGAGGCTCTTAGGAACCAAAAGTTACCCTGGACGGCAGAGGAATGCTTCGGTTGTTGAGAGGAGAGGACAGTCTCCTTGACTGACCCGAAGAAAACCCCTCCATCTGAACTAAAAAGAGAATTGCCTGCATAGCTAAATCAAAACCAGTAAGTCAGCTGAGACAGAAGTGAAAAAGAAAGGAAAGATCTTGTAACAGCGTGCTTAGTCTTGGTTAGAATCACTCAAATTTCTGCAGTGGAATTTTCCTCGGAAAGTGGGACTCAAAGGAGGAAAATAACTGTGATTAATGATCTGGAGTGACTGTCAGATTTAGTTAAAAAAAGGTATTGCAACTAGAAGTAACTTTAAAAGTAAAGGACAGATTGGATTAGTTAACCCAAATTTCTGGACTGTATTTTTAGTACTACTCAACTTGAAGAACTTTAGGAAACTATTGCAAAACAATCTTATTCAGAGACATATTGATTGTAGTTAAAGTGTTTTAATTCAGCGAGTTTTGCTCTCTTTCAAAAACCCAGCGTGCTTTGAACATCCTGTTACAGCCTTTTGTTTACAGAGCAATAACAGCAGCATTCAGAGCAATAAATTCCTCTTACCCAGTGTATCACAGCTGCTAGAAAAACAAACAACCCTTTCCTTAAAGACTCAATACTACCTCATTACTTTAATCAAACACCCATTAATTAATTACCTCAAAACTTACAACTTTTCTACCTCATCACCTACATCAATGATTAGATAATCAATTTCTATAACATATTTTGTTAATGGTTTAATTGATTTATTGTATTAATTGATTAGTGTGATTAGAGTGTTTAGTGCAAATAGTGTGATTACTGACTAGTTTAAAAGATCAAGATTCATGTAATTTAATTGATTAGTAAAATCAGTGATTTAGTGAATTTAATTGAACAGTGTGACTAATGATTAGTGTAATTAATTGATTAGTAGTTAGTGTAATTAATTGATTAGGTTAATTGTTGCTTAGGACATTATCTGACTAGAGAGATTACTGCAATTGATTGATTGGGGTGATATTGGCTATATTGATTACCCAAAATTGTTCCATTAATTAATTCAATCAATGTACTATCTTAACAAACCTACCATGCCAAGAAAAAAATCCAATGCCAAACCACAACCAAAAGAGAAATAAATCCCCAACAAAGAACCACAAGACTCCTGCACATGCCTTAAATGCTACAAAACTCTAAAGGATAATGAAAACTCCATCAAATGTTCTCTGTGTAACAAATATGCTCATCATGACTGCTTGGGATTACCCAAGCAAATGATTCAATACCTAGAATCATGCAATGAGTTTCCATATCTTTGCAAATCATGCAGACCCAAACTGGATCTGTTGGAAAGAGTTGATACCATTGAAACACTATTAACATCCCTTGATACCATAGTAGCATCCTTGAAAGGTTATCCAACCTCGAAAAAAAAAGACACAACACAAAAACCTGAACATCCAATAGCTACAAACCACATCTCTACCCAACAACCACAACCCAATCCACAACCCAATCCACAAAAAAACATAACCCAGACAAATATTGATATCCCAATCCTCATCAGAGAAGCTGTTGAGCGTGAACGGAAACATCCAAACGCCATCTTATTTGGTCTAGAGGGCATCAATGATAATGATGACATCACAACTGTCCGAAACATCATCAGTGATTATCAAGCATCAACCATCTCCCCTGATGAAATACTTGACATTTCCCGCATTGGCCGAGAGCTCAAAAACAGAGCCGGCTCTGTGGCTCCACGCTTCTGCAGGGTCATTTGCAAAAATGAATCAAGCAAATGTAAATTTATTTATACTATAAATTCACTCGCCAAAACCAACACCAACCATAAGAACCTTCGTTGTCACCCTGACCTAACCATACAGCAACGTGCCCGCTCCCGTGTACTCCGCACTGAACTCAAAAAACGTCTAGACAATGGAGAGAAGGACCTGTACATTGACTACCATGCTGACTGTATCAAAAGTAAGTCACACATCCCGCAACTCAGCTTTAACCTTCAACCACAACCCTACCTTAACCAATCCACCATCACCCAAGACTAGGCACGCACGCCCCTAACTACCTCAATTCCAACTACTGCTGGCCTTAAATGCAAGCTACTCAATGCAAGAAGCCTTGTAAATAAAATACCTGAATTTTTCCTCCTACTAAATATGGCTAAATTCGACATTATATTTGTCTGTGAAACATGGCTCAATGCATCTCTCCCTGACTCCATTACCACAGTAAGAGACTATCATGTTTACTGATCAGATCGTGAAATTCGTAGAGGAGGTGGTGTTGCTATCTTCTATAAAAAGTCCTTACATCTAAAAAATATCCAAGTTACCCAGGAGCTTGCTCTTCCTGAGACCATTATCTGTTAACTATCCTTAAATATCACAATTCGATTCTTACTATGTTACAGAGCACCTGATTATGACATCGAACATGTAAACAAGCTAAATACACTACTAACATGGGCAGCATCCTGCCCATACCCTTTTATCTTTCTTGGTGATTTTAATCTTCCTCATATTGACTGGACCCTAAATGAATGTACAACTGAAACCATACATGCAACCTTTTACAATGCTGTTACAAATCTGGGACTGGAACAACTAGTAACCAACAACACTAGACTAAACAACTGCCTCGATCTCTTCTTCTGCAATAGTTTGAATTTAATTTACAGAATACAAACTAAAGAACCCTTTTCCAGCAGTGACCACAATATGATTGACTTTTTTCTCAACATACGTCCACACAAAAACCACCACAATGACGTAATCCCCAATTATAACTTCAAAAAAGGCAACTATAATCTTATAGACAACGATCTCTCATCCCTTGATTGGCAATCTCTATTCGCTGGATGCAATACTGTTGAAGACCATTACAACATATTTTTATTTGAAGTCAAAAGAGTCATCAAACTATATGTACCAACAACAACTCCCAAAACAAAACAAAAAAGCAGATTGCCCATAACAATAAGGAAACTTCAATCCAAAAAGAGATCACTCTGGCAGAAAAACAAATCTGGTCACGTTGCCAATTTCAAAAGCCGATACAAAAATTTATGCCACCAGATAAAGACCGAATGCACCAATTATCACATTAAACAAGAGGAAAACCTTCTAAGCACCAATTCCACCAGTGCTTTTTACAATTTTGTAAACAACAAACTAAAAGATTCAAGGTCCATCCCACCCCTGATAGGACCTAATGGTAAAGACTGCAACGACGACACCATTAAAGCCAACATCTTTAACACATTTTTTGGCTCAGTATTTGTAAACAGCAATGGATCATGCCCAGTATTTCCTAGCCAAACCACGGATAACTACAATGATCTAATACATATCGATTTTACAGAAGACAATTTTGAAAAAGCACTTCGCAATCTAAAACCATCTCTATCTATTGGACCGGATGGAATATGTGCCTATTTCTTAAAAAAGCTATCCACTGCCATAGCCAAACCTCTAAGCATAATCTTTGAAAAATCTTTCAGGACCAGTTCCTTGCCTAACCTATGGTCACTAGCCACAGTCATCCCCATCTTCAAAAAGGGAGACCCTAGTCTAGTTGAAAATTACAGACCAATCTCCTTATGCTGCGTCACCTGTAAAGTCATGGAATCAATTATTAACCAATCCATCATCCTCCACTTAGAGACAAACAACCTACTCTCCAATAAACAATTTGGTTTCAGAAAAAAACTATCCTGTAATCTGCAACTCTTACACTGCAAAAACATATGGACTACACAACTTGATCAGGGCAAAACAATAGATGCAATCTACATTGACTTCTGTAAAGCCTTTGATTCAGTGGTACATGACAAACTACTACTAAAAATAAAATCCTATGGTATCTCTGGACAACTACATAACTGGATAGAAGCATTCCTGTCAAACAGACAACAAATGGTCAAAATTGGGAGCGTCCTATCAAATTCTGTACCTGTCAACAGTGGTGTCCCCCAAGGCAGTGTTCTAGGACCAACTCTCTTCATACTCTACATAAATGACCTCTGTGATCATATTAAGAGCAACTGCATTCTTTTTGCTGATGATGTAAAGCTGTTCAATACCACAGACAATACTGCTACCCTTCAAAAAGATCTTGACTGTGTATCAGAATGGTCAAACAAATGGCAACTTCAAATCTCAGCAAATAAATGCTCTGTCTTACATATTGGCAAAAAAAATCCGAAAATAAAATACAAGCTGAATAGTCAAGATCTTGTTGATGATCCAAGCTCTGTAAAGGACCTTGGAATACTCACCTCTAATGATCTAAGTGCTAGAGCCCACTGCAACTACATAGCCAAAAAGGCATTAAGAGTTGTTAACCTAATCTTACGTAGCTTTTTCTCTGGTAATATCACACTACTAACTAGAGCATACAAAACATTTGCTAGACCAATACTCGAATACAGCTCATCAGTCTGGAACCCACATTACGTATCTGATATTAGCACAATTGAGAAAGTCCAGAAATATTTCACAAGAGTTCTCCACTCCTCTACTCGTTGTAGAATACCTTATACCACCAGACTTGAAATTCTAGAACTAGAAAACCTTGAATTACGCCGTCTTCGGTCTGATTTAAGCATGGTATATAAAATCATACATTGCAATGTCCTACCTGTCAATGAATACTTCAGCTTCAACCATAACAACACAAGAGCACACAACAGATACAAACTCAAGGTTAACCGCACCGAGCTTGATTGCAGGAAATACGACTTCAGCAACAGAGTGATCAATGTCTGGAATAGTCTACCCGACTCTGTAGTTTCTTCCCCAAACCCCAAAAACTTTAACCTTAGACTGTCTACTATCGACCTCACCCCTTTCCTAAGAGGTCTCTAGGGGGCGTGCATAAGCGCACCAACATGCCTACCGTCCCTGTCCTATTGTTTATTTTATTTTTCTTTTATTTTTCTTATATGTACCCATCTCATGTATTCATAACTATGTATACACTTATACTTATTATCTTGTAAACAATTGACAAATCAAATCAAATATAAATAAATAAATAAATAAATAAAGGTGGGTCAATTAAAACCTTGTCTGCAACAATATTCCTTTTTATTTGCTTGCTTTCTTGACATTACACATTGTTCCCATCCCAAAGCAACCTGAGGAGCTTACAAATTTACTGCCTTTGGGGATGTTAAAAAGAAATGTCATAATAAAATAAAATTATAAATACAATAACCAAAGTGCTTAATGGCCCTTCTAAGTTATTAAAATGTGATTGGGTTTCTATTTCTCTTGGGGCTTTTGGAGAGATCCATTTGTCTTTGACTCTTTGGGAAAGTCATGCTTTAATATTCTTCCTAACGGAAAAGTTGGGTAGTTCTGTTGTTCCAGAGAATTAAATCTTTACAGCTAAAAACCTAATGTTTGTTCTTTTGCATTTGCATTTTCTTCCCCTCTTGCTCCTATATAGTTTTCAGTTATGAGCACCTTCTCCTAGACCATTAATATCTTTGTTGTCATTTCTACTCAAAATCTCTGAGGAGCTTCACTGACCATCTATTGGTTTCCTCTGTAATTACCCAAGAAATCTTAGTAGATTCTTTTCAACTCCTTGAAGAATTCCAAAGAAAAACGTCAACTAATAATTCAGGATTGAAAGGTGCTATTAAATGTGTGACTAAAATGCTAGAGCTGCAACACTTTGGTCTTTAGGAAAGAATATTAATACAGGCTATTCTAATTAGTAAGAGTTTTTTCCCCTTATGTTTCGGTGTTGCAGTAGGATCTGATTCATATGTGATGACAAATGTTCTCTTGAAGAAGATGATATTTTCCATACCAGTGATGGCAATATTGTCAATATTACTGATAAGAGTTACATGCCTTAATCTTTGTACTAATGCAGGTGCTATAGAGAAACCTCCCCTTATTAAGCACAAGTATTTTCTGCAAGGGGATTTCATAGTGGCTGCACTATCTCAATTCTACATGATATCTGATCCAGTTGGTTTCACAAGGCACCCATCTGAAGATCTGGTTGATGAGATTGTGTAAAGACTTTCACTTCTTAACTGTAGGAGATCTTAAACCACATATCTTTTTCCAATGGGTTGCCCAGGCATAGTTGATTGTGGGTATGATTTTGAGGACATATTATGTATTCTGTGTTTTGCAGTTAGTTCCACTATATAAACTGATTACACTGATATTTCTTACTGGGCAAATAAATATTTTACACAAACACACTTATTAGATGAGCCAGCAGTGTGCAGCAGCCACCAAAAAAGCTAATGAAATCCTGAGTTGTATTAACAGAAAGATACAGTCAAGATCAAGGGAAGTACTAATAAAGCCTTAGTAAGACCACACCTAGAGTACTGCATCAAGTTTTGGTCACCACATTATAAAAAAGATGTTGAGACTCTAGAAAAAGTACAGAGAAGAGCAACCAGGATGATTAAGGGACTGGAGGCTAAAACATACAATGAATGGTTGCAGGAACTGGGCTTGGCTAGTCTAGTAAAGAGAAGGACCAAGAAAGACATGATAGTGGTCTTCCAATATTTGAGGAACTTGCCACAGGGAGGAGGGAGTCAAGCTATTTTCTAAAGCTCCTGTAGGCCAGACAAGGAATAATGGATGGAAACCGAACAAGGAGAGATTTAACCTGGAAACAAGGAGAAACTTTCTGACAGTGAGAACAATCAACCAATGGAACAGCTTGCCCTCAGAAGTTGTGGGAGCGCCATCAGTTGAGACTTTCAAGAAGAGATTGGACAGCCATTTGTCAGAAATGGTGTAGGGTCTCCCGCTTGGATGGTGGGTTGGACTAGATGGCCTACAAGACCCCTTCCAACTCTGATTATCTGTATATCTGTACATCTCTAACTTCAGTGTTTTTTTCCGTTTTCTTATGGTTTAAATGAATCATCAGTGCTCAATAATAATAATAATAATAATAATAATAAAAATAATGAACAGCTTGCCCTCAGAAGTTGTCCAATTCAGGCATTCCAATTCAGGCATAATAATATAACTCCAATTCAGGCAAGCCAAATCCTCCTTTTTCTTTAGTGTCTTGCATCACTTTCAGTTTAATTCATGATCTCTTACCCTGTCATATAAATTCTGATATGAGTTGGTTTAGATTCTTGAAGAAGCCTTTCTCTAGTTTAATAGGAATATTTTGAAATAAAAAAAGTATTTTGGTAATATATTCATTTTTATAACAGCTATCCTGTCCTTTAGAGAAAGTTGTAGATTCTTCCATCTTTCTAGATCCTTCTTGATTTGTATTGTTAATTTAGCATAATTATCTTCTCTGAGAGTTATGCACCTCGCCGTTAAGAATATACTAAGTATTTCACTTTCTTCACAACTGAATGCCCATTTCTTTCTTTAGTTCCTCTTTTAGCAATTGTCATATTCTTTACCATCATTTTAGTTTTTATTTTATTTATTTTTAGTCTCGCTACTTTACCATATTCTGTCAGTTCCTCCATAAGTTTCATCCTGATTTTAAGGGTTCCTCTAATATAAACACTAGATCATCTGTGAAGGCTTGTAGCTTATATTGTTCTTGTCTGATTTCCAGACCTTTAATCTGATCTTCTTTATGAATGTTTCTTGACAATACTTCTAATGTTGAAATAAACAATAATGGGGATAATGGGCAACCTTGTCTTGTACTTTTTTGTATTGTTATATTTTGTATAGCCTCACCAGTAATTATTAATCTGGTCATTTGTTTGGCATATATTGCCCTAACTATAAATCTAGAATAGAATAGAATTCTTTGTTCACCAAGAGTGATTGGACACACAAGGAAGTTGTCTTGGTGCATATGCTCTCAGTGTACATAGAAGAAAAGATGCATTCATCAAGAGTCAAGAATCATAAACTACAATACTTAATCATCATCATAGGATACAATAATCATAGGGTACAATAAACAATCAAATCATACTAGGAAACAGTCAGTAAAAATCATTAGGATTCAAGCAACAAGGTTACAGTCATACAGTCATAAGTGGGAGGAGATGAATGGAAGGAAGGCTGAGAGGATTAATAGTAATAGTAATGCAGGCTTAGTAAATAATCTGACAGCGTTGAGGGAATTATTTGTTTAGCAGAGTGATTGCGTTTGGGGAAAAAACTGTTCTTGTGTCTAGTTGTTCTGTTGGGCAGTGCTCTATAACGTCATTTTAAGGGTAGGAGTTCAAAAAGTTTATGACCAGGATGTGAGTGGTCTGTAAATGTGTGTGTATGTATGTATGTATTTCCCAAGAACATTTCCAATTTCATCAAAAATAATGTTTTAGAACACTGAAAAAAATTGCAAAAATGTTTCCAATACTATACAATTATATGATCAGTTTCCCTATTCTTCCATTGCAATATTTGGTAGTTATATATTGTCACAATCTTCAGGAGAAGAAATATGATTTGTAATATATCTCACCTCACAGATATTTCCTACAGAACTATCAACATATCCTGGCTTTGGTTTTTGCTGTAAATGAGATAAATGAACAAAATATATTATCCAATATCAGTCTGGGTATTCAAATCTCTAATAGTTATTTCATGCCGAGATGGACTACCCTGTCTTCAATGGAGCTTCTCTCAAGACAGGGCAGATTCTTGCCCAACTGTAAATGTGATGTCAAGGATTCAGTGGTTTCTATTGTTGCAGGACCTAACTCTTCTAACTTTCCTTTCATGGCAAACATCTTGAATGTCTACAAGATGCCTTTGGTAAGATTTGTTCTTGAACATCATGTAGTAGGCTGTAAGGATAAAGCAGGAGCAAGCGCTGGATGATATTGAATACTGATAAAAATAATCTGGCCTAAACCAGAAGTATAATCTGAGAAAAAAAAATCTTAGGATTCACCCCACCACACACACTTTATTATTTGGAACATAAATACTCTCCTATGGTGCCAACCTTTTAAGTTTGTCCAGACGAGGACACATAATCCTGAATTCTCCTATTGTGAGATTACTATAAAGAATCTTGCAAGTCAAAAAGTACTCTCTCCTTTTTTACTTTTGCTAAGTTTTTTTTTAAAAAGAACAACAAATAATCCCTTTTTAAAATTTTATATTACATTTTGTGATTTGGAATTAAAGTGGCAACCCAGAGAGAGATGAACAATATATGAGTTTGCAGATAAGATGGAATTTTTTGGTACTCTGCTAGATGTATTTCTCAATAAGAATTGAATAAATTAATATATTTGATTCCTTGACATATTTTTTAAATAT
Organism: Pseudonaja textilis; assembly: GCF_900518735.1. Next base: position 97,380 of record NW_020769657.1, read on the forward strand.
TCTCTATAGTTATATCAATAAATTTTATCCATCCATTTCCTATGTTGATTTAATAATAAAGAATTTGTAATCCTTCATTTCTAAACTTGATAAGATAACTTTCAATATTTGCAACAAAAATACATAAAGAATTGAACATGAAAAATTAATCGACATTTCATTTCAGAAAACAATATTCCTTCTTTCTCCTATGTTTAGCTCATTTATGGATCTTCTTGGCCAACACATGGCAAAACACAAGGTGTTTTCTTTCATTGGTTTTTCCCAAATGGTGATCAAGAGATTATGGGTTTTCCCCAGCTCCTAATGTATTTAAGATGGACATGGATTAGACTGATTTTCCAACCTGGTAAGAGTGGTGAAAAGTTAATAGAAAATGCTGTTACTTTGTTTTCCAAGAAAGGCATCTGCTTTGGCTTCACGGAAGAGACAGTCCAGCCAAAATTTACCAATTATGTTGAAAGTATCATGAATGAATTTCATAAAATATACGTGATTACCATGAAGAGCATTGCCAACATGATTATATTGAATTTGGAAAACCATTATACTGTCACTATTACAGTGATGCCCGATTTTGAAGAATTGATAGAGGTACCAGTCAAGAGAAAGGATAAAGTTTGGATAATGCCATCTCAGATGGAGTTTATGTTGAGGTAATTCCCTGTTAGAAGAATGAGTGCCTACAGGGAAACATAGTGAGAGTATTGAAGAATAATATACACACAGCACACAGATACTCTGTACAGTAAATGTAGGATTTTACTTCCAATAAACATTTAAGCATAGTCCAAAATAAGCAGTCCAAGTCATTCACAGGTAAAGCAGTCAGTGTTCAGTTCAGGGATAATCCAAATATCAAAGTGCAGTATCAAAGAACAGTTCAGTAACAGACTTACATCAACGATCAGTAACAGTCATTAGGAGGAATGGCAACTCTCTCCAGCAAAAGGAAACAGATACTCACTGAGACTGAGACTAAACAACCAGGTTTCTGGTTCCATCTTATGGCCATTTACGGAACCACACCCAATTAGAGTTTTAGCATTTTCTGAAAGACATAGTATTAAAATGTCTATCCTGGTCTGTATATTTCCAACCCAAATAACAGTTAGACTTACATTCCTAACATTCTCCCCTTTTGGGTAGGACAATACATACAACCTTATATTCTAAGTCCATAATCCTCACAGCTAGCCTTATGTTTTACAGAGCCTTGGGCCTTTGTAAAATGATCTGCTATATTATTTTCTGACATACAGTATTCCAGCTTAAGCATCTTACTTTAAAAACATTGTCTCACATTTAAATATCTTAAATCTGTGTGTTTTGTTCTTGTTTTAACAGCAATATTTGAAGCCATCTGTATTGCTGATTGATTGTCTTCGTAAACAATAGAATCTGTTACATCAATTCCCATGTCAATTAGTAGTTGCTTATACAAAACTAAATTTGTACGTAATAAAGACAAACTTGAGAATTCAGCCTCCATTTTTGACAAACTTAGGTGTTTCTGTCTAATAGACCTCCATCCAATCAACAATTTTCCCAATAATATTACAGTACCCGATGTAGATTTTCGTGTATTTATGTCTGTAGCAAAACTTGCAGCATATGCAGTTAAACTCAGTTCATCTTTAGGCTCCAAATACAATGCATAATGCATTGTTTGTTTCAGATATCTTAACACACGCTTAGCAGCTTGCCAGTGCCTTTCAGTCAGCTCAGTGTTAAATCTCACTAATTGATTAACACTGCATGCTATATCTGGCCTTGACCAATTAAAGATAAGATAAACTACCAATCAAGGACTGATAAATGTTCTTATAAAAAACAGGACTTTGAACATCACTATGGCTAAATTCCTGGGCTCATTGGTGTTTTAGCCAGTTTACAAAGTTCCATTTTAAATTTTGTTAGTAATTGGTTAATTTTATCTGCCTGTGAGATCTTGTATCCTCCCCTAGTTCTATCTATCTTTAAACCAAGATATTGTTTAATTTCACCTAACTGTTTTATTTTAAATTTCTGTTCTAACAGTGATATTATTTTAGTAGCTTCTTGTTCAGTTTTGGTGATTAATGCTATGTCATCAGTAAACAATAGCAACAATGAAATTATACCATTACTTTCTCTTTTAAACAAACATGGATCAGCCATGCCAGCTACAAACTTATCTTAGTTAATTCCTTAATTATATACTGGTTCCACTCATATCCTGATTGCTTCAAGCCAACAAGACTCTTTTTCAATCTCCAGCAATCAGTTATATTATCATTTTTGATACCTAAAGGTTTCTTTAAATAAATAGTGTGTTGCAACGGTGCATGCAGATATGCCGTCTCTACATCCAAATGATTTATAATGTATTTCTCCTTAGCTGCCCACACTAATGCTGCTAGTAATGCAGTAGCCTTCAGACTACGTGCAAACACTTCACCATAGTCGTTTGCTGTCTCATTGAACCCTTGTGCTACTGACCTGACTTTATGGGTAACAGTCCCATCTACACCTGTCTTAAGCTTATAAACCCATTTACACCCTATGACATGTTTACCTGGTGGTAACTTAACATTTTCATATACCTCCAACTTTTTTAATGATTCCAGTTCCTTATCCATTGCTTGCTGCCAAGCAGCCTGATCCTTAGCAGGATACAGTTTTAGTTCATTCTGGATATTTGGAACTATAGTCACTTGGCATACAACATTAGCCCGATATCTATCAGGTGGTCATGTTACTCGGGTTGAACATCTTGGTAATACAGGGCTTACTGGTGGACTCACCTGTGCCACCTGCTCCTATTCTTCTACTTCCTCCTGTGCCTGTTCTTCCTCTTTAATGGCTATTCATGGTTTATTTATTTCATCTTTAGGGACTATTTGGGTGACAATAATAATAGCATTTCTGGATTCCCGTTCCAGTTTATCCCACTCAACATGCTCAAGAAATTCTGACGAGCACTACAATAAACATAAGCTGTGCCTTCACCCCAAAATCTAAACGGTCTATGGTTGGCTTCATAACCTACAAAGAATAACTTCTTAGCTCTATGTTGCCTTTCATTCTTACTTGTGAGGGAATATGCACCCATGCTGAATCTCCAAATGTGTGTAGGTAACTTAAATTTGGTTTTCTGCCATGCCACCGAGTGAATGGCAATTCACCAGATGTTGTGTTAACTACATTGTTTAACACATGATTGCTACACATTATGGCTTCACCCCACAGTGTTTCAGGTAAACCTGAATCAGATAACATAGTGCAAGCCATGGTTTGTAATGTTTGCCCTATTCATTCTACAAATGAGTTATGTTATGGTCTGTGAGGTGCAGAATGTTTACGCTCAACACCAGCCAATTTCAGCATTGTTTGGAATCTTTAGTTAACAAATTCAGTCCCATTATCAGTAACTAAAGTAATTACTTTACTTTTCATTTTTCTCTCAGCAAACTTTAGCCAGTTAAAGAAATGTTGGGATGTTTCTGTTTTGTTTTTCATGAGATAGCAGAAACTGTATCGTGAGTAATGGTCCATAATACTCAAAATATAGCAGGCACCTCCTAAACTAGGTTTCTTAGGACCTCCTAAACTAGGTTTCTTAGGACCAATTATGTCAGCAAAATCAATCTCTAAAGGTTCTTTGGTCTTAAACCCATTTAGTCTGTTTGCAGGAGTAACCTTGCTCTTCTCTTGGCTACAGGCATTACAGTTTAAGTAGTTGCTACAGGGTTTCAATTTTACTCCCTCTGACAATTCAACAGTTTGTTTGAGCATTTTGAAATTAATGTGTCCCAGATGTCTATGTAGTAAAACATTCATTATGTGGCTTAACGTTGTTATAAATTGAGTTAGCCATCTGCAACTGGTCATCATGTATCACATATAAATCATTCTCTAAATTAGCAGTAACACTTTAACCCTCTTTCTCTATTATATAGTTATCTCCCCTAAAGGTTACTACATAACCAAGATCAACTAAAGTCCTTACTGATAACAAATTAAATTTTAGTTTAGGTACATATAACATAGTTAAATGTTCATTTATACCAGAACAATATGCAGTACCTTTACCAGAAGCCTTCATCTTCCATCCATTTGCCAATGATACATGTTGCTTACTCATAGACATCTTTACAAAACTCTCTCTATCTTTAGTAATGCACTGCGATGCTCCACTATCAACACCCCACAAATCATGGTTTACAGTTGAATTGCTAGACATAGCTAAACTAACATTCTTCTTTGCCTTCTGGTGATTATAAGTATTCTGTTGTTTTCCCTTACACAATCTACCTATATGTCCCTTAGCCCCACAAGAAAAACATTTCCTAACAGTATAGGCAGTTGAAGACAAATTCTCTTCTTGTGGTTGTTCCTTCCTCAGTTGGTCCCTATCCAGCCTTCTTGCTTCTTCTAAGGACCTTCTGGTTATGTCAGTCAATGTCAGTTTATCTTTGGTCAGGACTTCCAGTGAAGATATGTAATCGTCATAACTTTCATCCAATGAGGAAAGAATGATGTAAGCTTGATGCAGCTCAGAAAATATCAGTTCCTTTTCATGTAGCTCCTGAAGAATTCTTTTCATGAAGTTCAAATGAGCTAACATATCTCCACCTTTCTGAAGATGTGCTCTAAACAGTTTACGTGTAAGATATATGTGTGCACCTACACTGTTATGAACATAAATCCTCTTCAAATTCTTCAAACACCTAGCAGCAGATACAAATATGGACTAGCTGCTGGTCACTCAGTGTTAGTCCAGTTATACAAAGAGCTTGTTCATTGTTCTGTTTAAAGTCATCCTCATTAGCTGGATCCCAAGCATTTACATCTGGTGGGTCTTGAACTAAATTCCATAACCCTTCTCTATTCAGAAGTAGACTGCACTTCATAGACCAGGAAACATAGTTTGTTCCATCCAACTGGGTTATCAGTGATAGACTTGTTGAAGTGTCTTGTGCCATCTTTACCAGGACAGTAACCCACAATTAAACAATAAACAGTTGTCTGTATAAGGTACTGTGTATTCATACCAACTCTCATTTATCTGAGCCTGGTATGGCTTGGGTCCATAACCAGTGTTGAAGTAATTCCCTGTTAAGTGAATGAACATATACAAGGAGACGTAGTGAGAGTATTGAAGAATAATACACACACAGCACACAGATACACTGTACAGTAAATTTAGGCTTTTTACTTCCAATAAACATTTAAGCACAGTCCAAGATAAGCAGTCCAAGTCATTCACAGGTAAAGCAGTCAGTGTTCAGTTCAGAGATAATCCAAATATCAAAGTGCAGTATCAAAGAACAGTTCAGTAACAGACTTACATCAATGATCAGTAACAGTCATTAGGAGGAATGGCAACTCTCTCCAACAGAAGGAAACAGATACTCACTGAGACTGAGACTAAACAACCCAGGTTTCTGGTTCCATCTTATGGCCATTTACGGAACCACACCCAATTAGAGTTTTAGCATTTTCTTAAAGACATAGTATTAAAATGTCTATCCCGATTTATATATTTCCAACCCAAATAACTGTTATGTAACTTACATTCCTAACAGTTTACATCACTTTCCCTTCTCAAAATGTTTTTTTTTTTTAAAAAAATTTTATTAGTTTTTAAGACAAACAAAACAGACAAAACATAAAAACATCCAGCTTTTTTTCATAAATATACAAACAGTGTGTCGGTTGGTTTACCGGTTTTTGTGCATTCATTTCGTAGTCTCAATTACAATTGCATTACATAATAACTCATATTATCAATCGGAAATTATATACCCCAGTTACTAGTATCACTATTAAACAATCATTTAACTATGATTTTGTTCATTCATACTTTGCGAGATAACTATAATTTACTTAATTTATTTTATAACAAATCATATAATCATACCAAATCTATCCTGAAGACATTTTATAGATGTGATATCAAATAAAAAAAGAAAAAAAATCTCTTTATATATTCATTATTATCTAAAATGATAAATATTCTATTATTGTATTTTATCATCCAACCATTGATAGAAAAGGTCCCAAATTTTATAGAATTGTTTATCCTCTTGTTCTCTAATTTCAAATGTAAATCTACTCATTTCAGCACATTCCAATATTTTCTTAATAATTTCCTCCTGTAATGGTATTTTCTCATTTTTCCAGTTTTTAGCAAATACAATCCTAGCCACTGTTAATACATTTACAACCAGGTATTTCAAATCTTCATTATATGTAGCAGGTAAGATTCCCAATAAAAAGATCTCCGGTTTCAAATCTATGTGTTTCTTTGTCATTTTTTCCAACCACATGCGAATTTTAGTCCAGTATTTTCTAGCGTCCTCACAAGTCCACCACATATGGTAATATGAGCCAGGTATCTGATGACATTTCCAGCATTTTTCAGATTTATTCTTGAACATTCTTGCTATTCTTGTAGGGGGAAAGTGCCACTTGTAAAACATCTTATACAAATTTTCTTTATAAACTGTTGACATAGTCATTTTATAATTTTGAGACCACAATTTTTGCCATTTCTCTAAATCAATCCCATATCCAAAATTCTTCCCCCAAGCAATCATAGTTTCTTTGACTTGTTCTTCCACTAATTTAATTTCCAGCAAATAAACATATAATTTTTTAATCACCTTTTCATCAGTACCTGTCAAGATCTTATCTAAATCAGTCGATTTATCATAAAATCCCTCTGTTTTAAAATGTTCATCATACTTTGAATGTATTTGCGCATATGAAAACCAATTCATTCTTTATACCTTGTTCCTCTAAGTTTTGCATCAATTTAAGTTCACCCTTTTCATCCAGTATTTCCCCATATCTAACTGTTTGTTCCTTCTTATAAATTATAGGATAGGAAAATGCTTCAATAGTCGATAACCAAACTGGAATTTTCAGATAACATTGTTTTTTTATCTTCTCCCAATTTAACCACAAAGACTCCTGTATATAATGTCTTCTAAAATAGCCCTGAATTTTAATTCCCTTATACCATAAAAAGGCATGCCAGCCCAACAACAAATCAAACCTTCTAATGTCAACAATCTAGTCTTTCTTAGTGTTATCCATTCCTTTGCCCACATCAAATTTGCAGCTTGATAATACAACTCCCAATCAGGCAAACCAAAACTTTCTCTAATTCTGGCATCTTGTAAAAGTTTTAACTTTATTCTCGCTTTCTTACCTTGCCATATATACTTCGACACAATTTTATTTAACTCTTCAAAATAGTCTTTTCCAAGCCTGATTGGTATTGTTTGAAACAAGTGTAAGATTCTGGGTAGGATATTCATCTTGATTGTTGAGATTCTCCCTATTAGTGATAGTTGTAGATTTTCCCATTTCTTCAAGTCTAACGCTATCTGTTGTTTAAGTTCAATATAATTGTTCTCTTTTAATGTATTACATCTTGGTGTCAAATATATCCCCAAATACTTGACCTTGTTGGTGACTTTTTCAATAGGTTTTCAATTTTCAATAGGTCTGCCAGTTCTTCTCTTTGTCTTAGTAACATATTCTTTGTCAAGATCTTTGTTTTATCTTTATTTATTTTCAAACCAGCCATCTCACCATATGTCTCTATCTTTTCCAATAATTTTGGAGCTGTTTCTAAAGGGTCGTACAAAATAAAGGCCAGATCATCCGCAAAGGCTTGCAATTTAAATTCTTCCTTTTTAATTTTCATTCCTTTTATACTTTTATCATCTCTAATATTTCTATTCAACACTTCCAAAGTCAATACAAATAGCAAAGGTGATAGAGAGCATTCTTGTCTTGTAGCTTTTCTTATATTAATAGAATCTGCTAATTCTCCCTCTATCATTACCTTTGCCATTTGCTTATGGTATATGACTTCTATTGCTTGGATAAATTTTCTAGCAAAACCCATCTGTTCCAATAATAGTAACATAAGTCTCCAATTCACATTATCAAATGCCTTTTCAGCATTTAAGAATATCAAAGCCATTTCCTTCTCAGGATGTGCCTCATAATATTCCAAAGTGTCTCATATTGTCTTTGATTTGTCTCTTGGGCAGAAATCCATTTTGATCTGGATGAATAAAGTTATTTAAGTATTTTTTAAGTCTTTCTGCCAAAATTGAAACAGATTTTATAGTCTGCGTTTAGTAAAGAAATAGGTCTATAATACATAATTTGCAATGGATCAGCCTCTTCTTTTGGCATAAGTGTAATATAAGCTTCTGACCATGTTTCAGGTATCATCTTCTTTAACATAGCTTCATTCGTGACTTCTAGCAGTGGAATGCTCAATGATTCTTGTAGTGTTTTATAAAATTCTGCCGGAAGCCCATCTGGACCTGGTGCCTTCCCAATATTTTGCTTCTTAAGTGCTTCAGTTAATTCAATCATTGTTATATTACTTTCTAACATTTTTTCAGCCTCTTTAGGTATCTTAGGTAGATTAGCATTCTGTAGATACTGTTTGACTTTTTCCTCATCAATATTCTCTTGCTTATATAGTTGCCCATACAAGTCTCGAATAATTTCCTTTTTCTCTTTATTACCATAGCAAACCTGGCCTTGATCATCTATTAACCATGATATTTTCCTTGATTCTTTCTCCTTTCTCAATTTGTATACTAACTATCTTCCTGGTTTATTTGCATCTTCAAAATAGTTCTGTTTAGCACTTCTAATTTTCTGTGCCAATTCTTTTTTCTCTATTTGGCCCATTTTATGTTTAATTATGTCCAATTTTAGTTTAATGTCTTTTTTCTGTAGTTCTTTTTCAAGTCTTTTATACTCATCTTCTAAAACTTTAGTGGCTTGCCTTTTCCTGATATTCCTTTTTCTTATATAGTCTATTATCAAGCCTCTAGCATATGCCTTCATTTTGTCCCAAACATTCTGCATTGAAATATCTTCTTTTTTATTTTCTCTAAAGAAAAAGGCCAATTTTTCATCCATCCATTGTGTAAAATCTTTTTCCTTTAAAATAGTATTATTTAACGTCCATCTCGATCTTTTTTTTTGTCCCTTCCATTTAATTGTCATTGGATTATGATCTGCCCAAGTACTTGTTTCAATGTTTGTTTCTTGAACGTTAGATATTAGTACTGTTGAGATCCATATCATATCTAATCTGGACCATGATAAATGTCTATTTGAATAAAAAGTATATTGCTTGGTTTTAGCATTTCTTTCTCTCCATATATGTCTTTTAAATTTAATTCATCTGACATTTTAAAAAAGGATTTAGGGAGAGTCCTTCTGTTTTGCTTTGTTGTTGTTGCTGTATAGTCCAGTTTATTGTCTACAATTCCATTAAAATCTCCCATCATAACTATATTGACATAGTCCAGTCCAATTATTTTCATGTGTAATTTTTTGTAGAATTCTTCTTGTTTATCATCCAGAGCATAAATTGCAATCAGGAGTGTTTTCATATTATTATCCATTATTTCCACCATTAATACTCTTCCATCTTCATCAGTATAAATCAATTTTGCTGGGATAGCCTCTTTAATGTATAAAACCACTCCTTTTTCTTACATTGAGTCAAAGAAGTAAATATTTTCCCTAATTTTGGCTGTACCAACAATTGTTCATATTGTTTTTTGATATGTACTTCTTGTAAGCAAATTATATCCAATTTTAATTTCTCTAATTTTGAAAAAATTTCCTTCTTTTAACAGCTGAATTAAGTCCATTTATATTCATTGTAATCAGTTTTTTCTTTTCCATGCTTATAGCTTGTAATTAGGTTTGGCAGCTCTCGTAGATCTTGGTTCATGTTGTTCTTTAATCTCCACCTGTCCACCTACTGTGCCTTCCTCTTTTTCAGTCCCCATTTGGTCCTCTTGGAATTCAATTAGTGAGACCTCTTTTTCTGCCTGTTCCTCTCTCCTTCCAAGAAATTCTGCATAGAAAAGTTCTGCTTTCTCAATTGAATCAATTCTATGTCTCTGTTCTTGCCATGTAAACATTAATCCTTCTGGAATCAACCATCTGTAATTCATCTCCTTTTTCAATAACATTTTAGTCAGGAATCAATATTCTCTTCTCATCTCTCTCACTCTTCTAGGTATTTGTTTTAAAACCACAATCTCCTTGCCATTTCAACATCTTCTCTCTTGCCACTTGTAATATTTGTGTTTTAATGGATTTTTTTGTAAATCTGATGTGACCTTCTCTTGGTAAGTTGTTTCTCATCGCATATCTTGTAAAAACTCAGTATACCTCATCTACTCCATCCATCATCTTTTCCTCTGTTATTTCCAAGGCTTCAGCCAGAATTTCTATCATTATCACAGATAGGTTTTGTCCTTTTTTTTCCTCTATATTTTGAAATCTAAGACAGAATTCTGACCTGTCCATCTCCCACCTCAGCATCCCACTTTTATCTTGTTCAACCACTGTTAATCTGCTGTCCATGTTTCCAATCTTCTCCTGTCTTTGTTTATCTTCTTTAATTTTTTGGAATCTCTCATCATATTTCACCATCATTTGTTGAATATTTTCAATTTTTAAATCAGTCTTGCCTGTTCTTTGTTCAATATTCTCTGTTCTTTGTTCAATATTTTCTATTCTCTTTTCAATGGTATCTGATTTTGTTTTAATGTCTTTAATGGACCAATTAATGTCTTGGATTCCTTGAATAATCATCTGTAGAGTCACTTTTTCTTGTTCTTTATCTTGCTTTAACATTGTCTGAATTAAACGTTGACCTCCAGATGGTGGGGAGGCAGAAGTGGAACTTGAGGCGCCAGAAGGTATGAGTTTCCTACTCATTTTGAACATCGAAATCTTCAAATTCAAGTAGCCAATTATAATCCAAAATGAGGGGTAGAGATGGTAAAAGATAAAAAGCCCAGTAAAGGAAAAGAAAAATTCCTCAGGTTCTTCAAGACCTTAATCCAATTATAAAATGGTCAGTTGTAATCCAAGATAAAAAATGAAAATAAGAAAAAGAAAAAAGCCCAATAATAATAATAATAAAAAGAATGAGAGAGAAAATTTCTTCAGGTTCTTCACACCTTGATCCAATTGAGAGGTCTCAAAAGTGAAAAATAAAAAAGCAAAAAAACCCCATAAAGATAAGCCAAAAATATGAATGGCAAAAAAGAAAATCCCAATGGAAAAAGAAAAACAGAAGGCAAAAATAAAAATATTACAAAAATAAAGATTTTTTTTGTTTCTTTTAAGGAAATAAAAAAGGAAAGGAGTACAGTAAAACTGGTAAGGAGGGGCGGCACAGCTAAAGATAAAATAAAAAAGATCACGCTGCACTTTATTTAATTATCCAAAGTTCTTATTAAATGTCTCTTCTCCACAAGTTTCAAAGCCAAACTTCAATTGTTGATAGAAGACCAGAAGAACACCTGTAATAATACTCTCATGTTCCTCCCTCTATCTTATCAAGTTGCAATGTCCTTGAAAGAGGAAGCTTCACCAGACCCACACCGATGAGAGCCACACAAGATGCCACCACCACACTTCCATGTAGAAAACAGACTCACACCCACTCAGAAGATGAGACACGACCATGGACCAGAAGCTGCACGGCAGCTGCATCACTACCCACTTCAAACCCCTCCGAGCCATACATGAAGCAAACCGACACCCACTATGAAGACGCAGAAGGACCACGAACTCGAAGCCAAACAGCAAGATCACA
>NW_020769657.1:109435-137051 GCF_900518735.1 Pseudonaja textilis
AACCCCCTACCAATGAGAACACACCCCCACCCAATCAGAACACAGCCAAGCCCCCACCCAATCAAGTCCCACCCCCACTGGCAGTTAAAAGGAGGAAGCAGCTGCAATCTCACATTACTCTGAGAAGCACAGAGCCGAAGACAGAAGCCTGAAGATGATGAATGAGACTTCATCGAAACGTTGCCTAGATACTTCGAATCTTACGCGGGAGAAAACCCGAACAACCAAAGATCCATATATATGTATGTGTATATATGTATGTATATATATATATGAAAAAGAGATTAGTATAGGGAGCCTCTAATCTAAAAAATTAAAAAATCAAAAAAGAGAAGAAAAAATAAATATATATATGAAAAAAACCAGTCCAGTTAACAAAGCTAAATCATGATAGAAGTCCAGTAGAAAAAAAAAGTAAAAAAGTAAAAAGCCAAGCCTCACTTTGATGTTTCCATTTAAAAACCGCCGCTTACTCAATTCTGTTAAAACTTTTACAGATTTCCCTTTTTCTTAGGGTGTCCTTTAAGTCTCAGAATAACAGTAAAAAAAAAAAGTTCTCACCCAACCGACACACTTTCTTTTTCAGTCTCTTCCTTTCCAGAGCTGTCCCATCTTCAGCAGCTTAATGGCTGCCTCTCTGCCGCTGGCAAAAGTGCTTCTCCTGGATCAACCAGGGACTTTGTGGTGTCCCTGGGATCCACAGGATGTGCCCTTCACTATCACCATCTCTATGGGACGTTTTAGGTCTGTTTGGACCAATCAGGGACTGAGATATCAGCTGCAATCTTGGAGCTTGATTGCAAAGTGTACCGTCGTGATGTCAGCTCCGCCCACTTCCCCCCTTCTCAAAATGTTGAATATGGATGCTTTCTATGGTGCTATATCTTTTGAAGTTTCTTCCAGGGAGATCCCTGGATTCAATAAATTCCTTCAGAAGAGAAAGCCAATTTCAGAAGAGGAAGATGCGTTAAATGAGAGTATTTTGGAAACAGGTTTTTGAATGCACCTTTTCTCAAGCACTGGTAAATACTAGGAAGCAGTGCACTGGAGAAGAAAAGTTTGAGAATGTACCTAAGTCTGTGTTTTACACCACCCTGACTGGGCAGAGTTACAGAAACTATAATGTACTTTATGCTGTGGCACATGCTTTACAAGCCATGCTTTCCCCCACTTTGAAACACAGAGTAAGAGAAGTCAGGAGAGAAACATTTTTGACTCAAAAAGCATGGCAGGTAATAATAGAATGAATGAATATTTTCCATTGCAGTTCTCTGTAATTTAACAGAACAAAAAACACTGGAGTAATGATTTTAAATCTCCAATCACTCCATTTTCCTCATCTTTCCAAGATTTAAAAAGTTTTGCAGTTGTGAATAGATAACAAGCCTATAACAATGTGGGGGAAAGGGTTTAGGTGCTGCAAAATCTGTGTGGGTGCCAGAGCTTAAAACATCTGTGGCAGTGAAGAAACCAGCAGGAGGGTTGGAGGAATAAAATTCTATTGATGTGTTCAGTTATATTAAATAAATGACTCACATTTAAATATCACTGCTATCCTTCCCTCCCACCCCTGCTTCCCTTCCATCCTTCCTTTTTCCCTATTAATTTTCTGTCCTTGCTTCTGTTTAGCTCCATCACTATTTGAAAAACATTTCTTTTAATAACACTGCAGGTGTCATGCCCCTGGTGAAGACTGACTCTGAGGAAGAGGAGGAACAGCCAACAGGGAGTGGGAGTGTGGCTCCAGAGGTGGTGGAGGAGGCTGGGAAGGGTAGAGGCCGGCTGATCAATCAGAGGAGGATTCAGTCCCATCCCCTATCCATCCTTGGTCACACATGGAGGAGAGGATCAGGGAAAAGTGAGGTCTCCTCAGGAGGACATTACCATGATCCTTCTCGTGGCTTGCAGCTGGGAGCTATGTGTATAAGTTTGTGACTGCACAGTCAGAATTGCTGGAGTCAAAATTTAGTTTAATGTTTTCTTTGAAAGAGGTTTATTTTTGCTGGCATTCTTCCCATGCACTCTCCTCAGTTATTTTCCTGGAGTTTATCTTGGCTTGCTTTGGAACTCTCATCAATGTGATTTGTTTTGGTTTTCTTTTTGTCTCGTTATTTACTTTTGTGACTTTAAACTGTGCCTAATAAAACAGTGAAGTTCAGTTGAAGGCCTTACCAGACTTTAATGTATGTTTTGAGTTTGGGGTTATTTTGAGAGACTACGGGTCATCACAGCAGGACAAAAGGTCTCCTTTAATGAAAATGGATACTTAAACACTGGATTTGACATTATCAACTGGGTCACCTTCCCAAACAAGAGCTTTGTTAACATCGAAGTTGGAAAGATAGACCCAACAAATTCCTCAGATAAGCTAGCTCTAGAGAGGACATCATCTGGCCTGCCATGTTTAACCAGGTATTTCCTGCTCAGATTTCAAACTGTGCACATTCTTTCCCTTTCTGTCTTCTTTTCATCAATATAGATTTGAACTTGTCCTTCAAATTGTCAGATTGATGAAATAATGATCAGCAATTTTAATGCCCTTTTGGGGACAAAGGGAGAGAAAAAAACTGAAACACAGGAAAATATATACATCTCTATTTCTAACTAATTTGTACATGAAGAATAGTTCTTCTGGAGCTTGACTTTTACCTAGTCCAAGGGTGTCAAACTCAAACCCTGGGGCTGGATCTGGCCCATGGGATGCTTAAATCTGTCCTGCGGGGCTTCCCTGGAAATAGCGAAGGACCAACCCACAGTGCCTCTGTCAGTGAAAACAGAGCTCCATTTTTGCTGGCAGAGGGTTGCAGGAGGCAATTCAAGCTGAAAACAGAGCTTGTGAGAGCTGCACAATAGCCCCACCCTAAGCTTCATTTTTTGCTACCAGAGAGTATGCAGGACGATGTTACAGCTGAAAATGAACACCAGGAGCCTGTTTTCACTGGCAGAATACTTGGGCCACCAGAGTTGCCCCCAACACAAGTGATACTATGCTGCCCACACCCACCCTGGCCACACCCACCTCAGCCCCTCCGAGGTCAAACACAACCCTGATGTGGCTTTCAATGAAATCAAGTTTGAAACCTCTGACCTTGCCCAATGTTGCTATCTTCATAATCCATTGCTTAGTGTACCTACCTTCATTTTGTTTCTAACTCTCATTCATTACAATTCACTATAATTTCTCGAAATCAAGGAGATTTTGGAATATCCATATTCAACATTTATTATTTAAAGTAAAATCCATACTGAAATAGAATTTTTGAAAGAAAATGCATGCTTTGTAATAAATCCTTTCATTTCTTGATAGGTTCAATATCTTTCTGTATGCAATGGCAATTGCTATCCAGGATACAGAAAGATGAAAATAGAAGGGAAGGCATTTTGCTGTTATGATTGCCTTCCATGTGCAAAAGAGAAAATTTCAAACCAGATGGGTAAGAATTGTGCTGTGCAAAACTATTTAGCCTTCTTAAGTGTGGTTCAAAATGGTTCCACGTGTTTAAACTACATCTACAGATGGCTTCTATTCAATGATATTTCTTATAAACACCAAAGGTGAAATGATACTTCAGAGAATTCAAAAATAAACACCCAATCTGGTTTGTTTTAGATTGTTCCCCAAATACATATTTTAATTAATGCTGAGATTTTGTTTTCCATGATGAAGGAACTTGTATTAGCATGTTTTTGTATCAAAGGAAAGGGGTAGAGCTGGGATGCAGTTGCTGAATTTAGGAGTTTAATTCCATTAAATAACAACATACAATATAGTATACATTTTCTTCCTCCTAATACAACCATATTTTTGCTTTTTATTTTCCAAAAAAGGTCTGAATGATACAATATTTCAATAATGGAGAATAGCTGCAGATCAGGGTTGAAATGAGGAGTCATTGATGGTCTCTAAACTTGGCTGTTTTCTTTCAGACATTTCATTACCCAAACTCAATAACATCATTAGTGCTAGTCTAGGACTAACACTGATGATGTTATCTATTTTGGGTAGTGAAACATCTGGAAGAAAACAACCAAGCTCAAAAAGCACCAATATAAGCACCCGAATATAAGATTACTATTCAAGTCTTTATTAGATTGCATAATAGGAGAATTATTGCCAAGCAATATATAAGTTTCTTAAAATCTGGCACATTTATTGCCAGGAACAAAATTCAAATAGGCATTGCTCATTTATGAATAAATCAATCCCCTTAATTAACATTCAGTTCTGCTTCATAGATATTTCTTGAAATTGGCCATCAACTTTTCTTTTTCCAGGTGCAGTTGATTCCTTCCAATGCCCAAAAGATCAGTATCCAAACAAGGCTCAAACTCTGGATTCTCAAAGAAATAACCTTCTTGTCTTACAATGAGCTATTGGGACTCATCTTGACCACTACTAATCTTTCCTTTTCTTTCATCACCATCATGGTGCTGGGTATCTTCATTAAAAATCGGGACACTCCCATTGTCAAAGCCAAGAACCTCACGTACACACTTCTCATTGCCCTTCTGGTCTCCTTCCTTTGCACTTTCATCTTCGTTGGGCAACCTGACCAAGTGAAATGTCTCATGAGACAAACTGCTTTTGGCATCATTTTCTCTATAGCCCTTTCTTGTATTTTGGGTAAAACAACCCTAGTTGTTCTTGCTTTCATGGATACTAAGCCTGGCTCCAAAATAAGGAAATGGGTGGGGGAAAGGATGGCTATTTCTATTGTCCTTTCTTGCTCCTTGACTCAATTCACCATCTGTTTAGTGTGGCTAGCAATTTCTCCCGCAGATTCTGACATGAACTCTGTGGCTGAAGAAACTGTCCTAGAATGTAATGAAGGTTCAGCTACCATGTTTTACCTTGTCCTTAGTTTTATGGGGTTCTTCTATTAGCTCCACAGTCACCTTTTTTGCCAGGAAATTACCTGACAGCATTAATGAAACCAAATTTATCACTTTTAGCATGTTGGTCTTCTGTAGTGTCTGGATATCATTTATTCCAACCTACTTGAATACGAAGGGCAAATAAATGGTGGCTGTGGAGATTTTTTCCATTTTGGCTTCTGCAGCGGGATTAGTGAGCTGCATATTTTTCCCCAAACGCTATATCATTATTTTCAGACCTGATTTAAACACAAAGGGGTGTTTAATAAAGAAATAATTCTGAATCTGAAATTTAATCTGCATATTATTCATTTCACAATTCTCCCTATTATAGTACAACATTCAGGTGTCATTACTTGCTGAATCTTGTTGAATCTGGAATATGTGCAATAAAAGTAATCATATCACCTCTAAACCATCTTTTATCAAATATATTTGACACATAGTAAGGAGGAAAATTCAGACCTTTAACCAGGAAAGGCCTAACATTGTCACCTGGTGCTCCATTCAAAATCCAAGAAAGAAATACTTAGATTCCATTAATCAGAGAAAAGATATCTTTTACTGGAAATCAAGTGGTAGCAACACAAGAATTCTGAATCTGAGAAAATGGGTGTGCAAATCACATAGACAAAGTAATGGCAATGTTCCTACCCCCAATAGTTCAATTGGCTCATGCAATTAAATGTTGTGTATATCATCATGTGGGCATCTCCAGGTGGTGATGAGGCTTCTGTCCGTTGACCTTGACATATTTTGATAAAGAGTTGCAACTGCGCATAGCATAGGATAGAAGCCTAAGCAAGAAATTCCCCCCACAACTTATACAGTTCTGTTTTGTAACACCTCCAGCTCCCTTCCCATAACCATATCCCACTCCTCCCCCCGTTATTTATGATAGCTGAAAGATGCAAAGGAAAGGGAGAAAATCTTGAAGGCTGACATTCGGCCCTCCTGCAAAAGAGACGTTAGTCCTAAAAAAGATAAAAATAGAAGGTAATAGAAAATATACATGTAACACCATCATACTATTTTTTTAGGGTTTATCAGGATATTTAGTACAAAATGCTTTGATAAGCTTAGGAGCTCTAATCTTCTCATTCACCAATTCAGACTGGGAAGGAGGAAAATGTTTCCAAACAATCAAATATTGGAGTCGACCCCTTTGTTTTCGAGAATTCAAAATTTCTTTAACTTCAAAATGTTGTTCACCTTCAATTAGCAATGGTACAGGGGGATCAACCTGAGTTGGTCTCAAGTCAGAGGTATGTTCAGATTTTAATAAACTAACATGGAAAACAGGGTGGATCCGTCTAAGGGTTTTAGGTAATTTCAGTTGGACTGCCACAGGGTTCACAATTCGGTCAACTGAGGAAGGTCCAACATACATAGGTCCAGGTTTTTTTGACTTTTGTGTGGTCTGCAAATATCTGGTGGATAAAAAGACCTTGTCACCAACTTGATATAGTTTTGTGGAGTTCTCTTTTTATCTGGATAAACTGACAGTAAAAATTAGCAAATCCCAAGAAACTTTGAAGTTGCTTCCTGCTGTGGGGAGGGGCCTATTCCAAAATGGCACAAAACTTACCCGGATCCATTTCTATGCCATCCTGTGGGATGCGATAGCCTAAATAGTCAATTTTTTCCTGGTGGAATTCACACTTGGACAACTTTGCATACAGCTCAGCAGCTCAAAGTTTTTCCAGAACTGACCGCATTAGTTTCACAGGTTCAGTACGAGTCTTCATGTAGATAAGAATATCATCAAGATAAAACAACACCCCTTTGTATAAATGTTCATGCAATACCTGATTGATCATTTGCATGAATACTGCAGGGGCCCCTTGTCGCCAAATGGAAGAATGTTGAATTGGAAACAGCCCACTGGGCAGTTAAAAGCAGTTTTCCATTTATCCCCTTCCTTAATTCGAACTTGGTAGTATGCTTCTCTCAGGTCGAGTTTTGTAAAAAAATTTCCCTTTGGCCAAGTGGGCCAACATATCCTTCATCAAGGGGAGGGGGTACACATTCTCCTCTGAAATAGCATTGAGGTTTCAGTAGTCAACACATAAATGAAGGGAACCATCTTTCTTTTCACGGAACAATACTGCAGGTGCTACCCGGGGTCATTCAAATCTTAACATCTTTAACATTTCTAATAAACTTTCCATAGTTAATTCTTTTTTTTTCCATATTTCTCACTTATATTTTTATAAATCATTACTAATAATTAAAAATGTTCCCATTTAATTTTCTCAATCATTTTAATTCATTTATTTATTACCAAACACTCAACTACATTACAGTAAATATTTTATCCATCATTTTAATCATATTTTCTAAAATTATTTCTGTTTATAATATAACAATGCTATCTTATGTACCTTTGCAGAATCCCTTTTGCAATTACATTTTCACCCATTATCTCTAAATAAGATTATGGTTACAATCCTTATATCTTTTCCCTGTTTCTCCATTTCTTGTTTCTGTTTTTTACAACTTCTTTTCCTTGCCTTCTTCCCCCTCTTCTTCTCCCTCCCCTTTTTACCCCATCATCTCTCTACTTCTAACTCTCTCTCATCTGTAATCCCCTCTTCTGTTGCTTTCTAATGTTATACTTATCTTTCAAATTTTTCTTCTTTTTGGTTGTTTTTTCTAGTCTTAAACCTTTCACTCTCTTTCCCCCCTTTTCTCCCCCCCCACTTAAAATTATTTGATCATTAAAGATGGCTTCTTCTTTGTACCAATCTTCTTGTTCTGCAAGCATTTCTTGTTGTTTCTGATAGTTCCAGAAGGGAGAGGTTCTTTTGGCTTCGTATTTCAATTCATTTCTAAGAATTGAAATACGAAGCCAAAAGAACCTCTCCCTTCTTGTGCATCTTCTTTCCATTTTTAAGTCCCATTTTCAGTTCTTCTAAGAGTAATACCATTTTAAAGACTTTTAAACAACCACCCTGTTAATTTTAGTCATCCAGATGCAAAAACCCAAAATCAGCAAGTAATCCAAATAATCCAAGGCTGTTTCTTTCTGCTTCTTTTTTTCCACTTTCTCTTCCTGGGGTTCTATTATTTTGTTTTTTTTTAAACAAGTTTTATTGATTTTACAAACAAACAAACAAAACAAAACATCATTAAACATTAAAAACATAAAACCTCTTTCCATTGTAGATCCTTACAAGGCAGGTAACATATTGCTTTATATCACGTACTTATAATTTATCCCATTTCCATATAAACACGTAAATTCCCTTTACCAAATTCCACATTGTTTCTCTTTAATCATTATTCAATCATATTTCCTTTCTGATTTATCTGCTATCCAGTCATCAACTTTATATTTTCCTCTGGCTTGTTTATAATTATTCTCATCTAGTCTTCCTCCGAGATTTTATTATTTAATTCTTAATTAAACACACACACATAAGACATAGACATAAAAACATAAAACTTTCTTCTAGAAAGTAACTTGGCCCCAGATTACCTCTTTTTGTATGGACTCAATTGAATTCACGCTCTTCTTATATACCATTACCCATCTTATTTACCATTCTATATCTATTATATAACTCCTCTCCACTTTTGCCTCATCTTAGTTCCATTTTATATATTTAATCTTGCTTTAAAAAAATATTTTTATATCTTTTGTCCATTTCTCCATTTACATCTGTCTCATTTCCAATTTAAGAAAGAATAGTTTCCCCTGGAATCACTAATCGGAGTATGATGCCTTTCTATCATTCCCCTAAGTTAAAATTTAAAATAACACCTAAATCCCAATCAGATTCTGCTTAGTACATTCTACTATTTCAAAAACCAATACTACAATAATAAATCCATAACAATCAACACATTAATCCATTAAACTCTATATTCAAACTAATATTTTAAACATTCCCTTTAGTATTTTATTAAAACTTATTATCATTCATTATTAAACCTTTTAAAGTTATACCTTGATATTTTAGTCTTTTATTAGCTCTTAAAAAGTTCTGATTATCTACTTATAATACAAATACCACTATTACAATACTCATGTGCACTTTGCAGAATCCCCCCTTTTTTTAAAAAAAAAAAAAAATCCCATATATTACCCATTATCCCTAAAAAAAGTTTCCTTTTCTCCATTTTGTCTTATACCTTTGTAACTTTTTCCCCCTTTTCCCTTTCCTTCTTAGCCCACCTAAACTTTTTACCCCCTCCTCTCCAAACCTCTGCCTTCTTGATTTCCCCTTTCTGTTGCATTCCTCTTTCCTTTTGCTTTCTAGCATTCTGTTGTTTTTGCATCTTCTTTTTCTCTTTCATAAACATTTTTTTATTTCTTAAGTCCTTCCTTTTTGCTCCTCTCTTTCTCCTTTCTTTCTTAGTCGCACCGTTTAGTTCATTAAAAGTGGCTTCTTCTTCCTCGGCTTCTTACAGCTGTTGTTTAATTTGCTGGCACATGACAAGCGCCATATCTAGAAAATAAAGGGCTTCTCCCATAACATCTTTGCCTTATTTCTTTATTTTTAAATATTGTTTTTTTAATTCATCAAGAGATAGAGCCATTTTGAACTGTTTCTTCTTCTCTTTCTGTATCCTCTTCTTATTATTAAGCCAATCAGTTATTTCCAAATTTAAAACAGTTCCCAAAAGTCCCAAAATCCCACAGTCATCAAACAGTCCAGGCAGAGTACAAGCTTCTTCTTTTTACAGTTTCTCTTCTAGGAGTGAAGTCAAATTAGGGAAAGCAGAAACGTCCAATCTGTGCTTTAAATCTTTCTTAGAATTAATTTCTATTCTCTTTATCTTCAAGGCATCTCCTCCAGCAAAGTCTTAGAGTAAAAATTTGTTTTCCCAAGCCTCTCCCTTCCCACTTATAACAAAGGAGTTTAGGTTTTACCTTCTATCAAAAGGCTGGTTTCCCTTGTCCATTTGTTAATTCCATAATGGAGGGAGAGTGACTTCCCCTTTTCGTCACTTTTCTTCGCAGCTGAAAACATCAATCGGGAACATTATAGCTTCCAAGTCATTACTTTCCCAGGTGTTAAATATGTCCTTAAGGTCCCAGTTCAACCAAGAAAAAACTTTCTTTTAAAAAAAAAACTCCTTCTCCCTCCTGCGCATTCTTTATCCAATTGCTGGCTTCTTTATGGTGACCATAAAAGACCACCGCTGCACTGTCTTGAGAAAAGGGGGTTATTGCTGGCTGGGGGGGGGGTTGCGACGCCCCTCACCCCCATCCAGATCCCCCCTATCTTCAGCTGCCCCAACAGGGCAGCCTTAGCCTCCAAATCTGTCAGGATCGGAGGCACCAAGGCGGCTAGCACAGCAGGGATCGCAGAGAAGGCGAATCCCTGCTGTCACCGAAGCCGACAACCGGAAGTGCCGGGGTTCTATTATTTTGTTACCAAGTTTCAATTAAGATGTATCTTTGATGAATCTTGTTGAAATTTCACTGTAAGTTTCTTTTAGTTACAGTTCCATTCCTTAGTTCCAGGCAGTCTCCTGCATTTTTCCAGATCCTGCCCTTTTATTCTTTTTTTTTCTCGTTTCCTGCTTTTAAAAACTTTTAAATATCCAGAAATCTTTATTATCGCTTTGACTTTTATTTTCAGCTTAGATGCCTATTAATGTCAGAGTGGATTTTTTTCAATTTCTTGCTTAAGTCTCTTAGCTGTCAGTATAAGGAAGGAAAGAAAATAAACTAATTCTTTCCCTTCTCTCTCTCCTTTGCAGCTTCAAAATCTTTTTGGGGAACAATGTTATTAAATTTAAATTCCAGGGTACTTTATTTGTTGCTTTTGCTCTTTGACCTGGTCAACCAAAACTTCGGGAATGGGAGTAATGGCCAGCTGGGGAGGAGAGATGCGGCTCTCCTCAACCCTGCTGTCTCCCCCTTCTTCACCACCTCTACAGGGTGGCTCGGGGTACTCCAGTGGCGAGTATGGATTGAAGCCTCACTGCATGGATTGAATGGATTGAATGGATTGAAGCCTCACTGTTGAGCGATGCAGGGGGAGCTCATCCGAGGCCTTTTCACTGAATACCTCCTTTAAGTCCCAATATTCCTCTGGAATCCCCCCCCCCTTCTGGCTCTTGGTGCCAGTAGAGGCCAGCTTAGTGGGATTCTTGAGTTTTGGTTGAGATTACCCCTCCCCTTCTGGGCATTGGTCAGTATGTATGCACAATGATCCCCTCCTCCAATCAATGTGAGAGTTCCATTTCCAGAGCCAGGGCAACCCCAGTATTAGGAGGCACTCCATTCCAGGAGCCACAATAAAACACAAAGTCTCTCTATGCTTCCCCATCATCATTTCTATTGGTTCCATTATGTAATGTGCAGGGTCACCCCTAGCTACCAATCCATCCAGTTGGTAAAAGGCTATGGGCATTTTTAAAGTCTTTAGCCTTAAACCCATTTTCTCTACTGCCTTCGACCTGATTATGCACCTTGTGCACTCAGAGTCTAACAAGGCCAGCATTTCCCCTTTGGCTCCCGACATGGGTACCCTTAATCTCACTGAAATGGTCATAGGGCCCTTGTTTGGACTTACCAGTGAGTCATCTTCCAATTTGGATTCACTCTCTTCAGAAGAGGTTGGAGTTCCCAGCTCCTCTCCTTTTGGAGGGGTGATCTCTACAACCTCCTCTGCTTTAAGTGCCATTTCGCGAGGCTTTGCTGGGGTTTTTTCAGGTTTTCTTCCTCCTCCTGGTGCCCCCTTTGGCTGTAGCTTGGCACAGCAGTTTGCAGCCCGGTGACCTTCCTTCCCACATCAGAAGCATGCAGTGGTCTTGGGTTTTGTTGCCATCCCTCCCTTTTGAGGTTTTAAGGTTTCTTGAGGGCTGGTGGGGGAGGACTTGCTCCAACCAAGGCCCCCCCGGCATCTGTTTCAGGTCAGGTTAATTTCCACCTCTGCTGCCAGCAAGTACCACAGCTACAGCTCACTGGGCTCTCTTCTGGCAATACAACTTTGATAAACATCTTCATTCAACCCATCCTTAAAAGCTTCTATCAGGGCTCCCTGGGACCAGCCTCGAATATGACACGCCAGCTCTCTAAATTCCTGATCTCCACCCCTGATTTATGGTCTTCATCCTAATTCTGGTCTTACGTTCAGCAAGTGGGTCTTCAAACCTGGTCCATAGCGCAGTCATGAACAGGTCATGAACAGGGCATTATCATTATGCAAAGTCACCATCCACTTTGCAGCTGTTCCCTCTGGAGCCCTGGTAACATATCCAACTTTGGATGCTTCTGAGGAAAATTTCCCTCCATATTCCTCCATATGGCTCCAGACTTGTGCCAGGAAGAATCCTAACTCCTTGGGACCCCCCTCCCCATATTTTATTTCCAATGGAGACACATTTGGAGTTCTACATCTTCTGGCAATTACTCCCCCCCTCTGGGGGCCCCTGGGCTGCTGCTGCCTGTTGCACTAGCCCAAGTTGATTTATGGGGGTGGCTGCTCTGATTCTTCTGGCTGGGGCTGCCTCCCTCTACTCTCCCTTATACCTTTGATCAGTTTGAAGTTCTCTGATAGCTTCATTTAGAATATGCATGGCTTGAGTTAGTAGAAAATTATTTCTTTCCATCTCTTCCCATGGCTCCTCTCTTCCATGCCGATGAGTAGTGGTCACTCTTGGAGGAGGCTTTTCCTCAGGATCCTTCCAGCCGACTCCCAGCTGAGGGGCATTATCATTTGGGTTTTACAGTTGGTTTTTCGCCAAGACTTAATTCTGCTAACAAGTTGACTTCCCCTGCTGCCTCTAACAGCAGGGAATCTTGTCCTCCAGTCACTCCCAGGTCTTCTTGGTCTCTGGCTGGATTTGACATTGTGTTCAGACCCCCTCGGAAATTTTTTTATTAATTCTCCGGATGGGCTGGTAATGTGGAGATTCAGAATAATGTCAGCTGGTGCTCCATTCAAAATCCAAGAAAGAAATACTTAGACTCCATTCTTCTTCTTCTTCTTCTTCTTTTTCTTCAGCGTTTGTCTCGCGCTCGGGCGAGGTCCGCTAATGTCCTTAAGTACTGCTTCCACACCTCTCTGTCTACCACGTATGTCGGGTCTGCCTTCGCGATCTCTAGATCGGCCTTGATCGTGTCCATCCAGCGTTGCTTAGGTCTAGCACGCGGTCTCGCTCCTCCGGCAGTCACCTTCATTGCAGATTTGATGATAGATTCTTCCTTGGCGCGGCTCACATGGCCGAACCATCGTAGCCGGGACTGCCTCATGACCGTGGAGATGGGCACGACGTTGAACCGTCTACGCACTTCTTCGTTCCTGACGTGATCGAGTAGGGTGAGGCCTACCGACCATCGGAGCATTCGCATCTCCATTATCTGGAGTCTGCTTTCGACTTCTTTGGTCGCCGGCCAGCACTCTGCGCCGTATATGGCCACGGGGCGCACCACAGAGTTATAGATTTTCGCCTTCAGGCGCATCGGCATCTTCTTGTCACAGAGGACGCCCATGACGGACTTCCATTTGCCCCACGCTGCGTTGATCCTGGCTGCCACCTCAGTTTGTAGTAGGCCTTCTTCCCCAAGAATAGTTCCCAGGTACTTGAAGGTGGAGGCGCGCGGTAGCTCCTGCCCGTTCACGTGGATGGAGCCTGTCATTTCATTGTCAGTGGTCAGGTATTCGGACTTCTTTAGGTTCAGCCGGAGCCCGAACTGCTCGAGGCGGTCGTGCCACTGTTGGACTAGGTGCTCGAGTTCAGCCTTGCACAGGTTAGCCAGGAACACATCATCGGTGTAGAGCAGCGTCCATGGGGCGGGCGTGTACAGGTCGTGTGTAATTGTGTCCATCACCAGAATGAACAGCAGTGGTGAGAGAGCAGAGCCCTGGTGTACGCCGACGGTGATATTAAACTCCTCTGATATCCCAGCTGCCGCTTTTACACGGCTTTTGTGACATCTGTATAGGAGTTGGACCCATTGTACGAGCAGCTCAGGCACGCCGTGATCTCGCAGTGCGTACCAGATGAGATCGTGCGGGACTCGGTCGAAGGCCTTTTCCAAGTCCAGGAAGGCGGTGTGGAGCGGGATTTTCTTCTCTCTGTGAGCCTCCATCAGCATCTGCACACCGAAGATGGCGTCGGTGGTGCCGCAGTTCTTGATAAATCTGGCCTGGTTGACGCTGATGTCGACGATGTCCCGAATGCACTTAGACTCCATTAATCAGGGAAAAGATGCCTTTTACTGGAAATCAAGTGGTAGCAACACAAGAATTCTGAATCTGAGAAAATGGGTGTGCAAATCACATATACAAAATAATGGCAACGTTCCCACCCCCAATAGTTCAATTGGCTCATTCAATTAAAATTTGTGTATGTCATCATGTGGGCATCTCCAGGTGGTGATGAGGCCTCTGTCCGTTGATCTTGATATATTTTGATAAAGAGTTGCAGCTGCGCATAGCATAGGATAGAAGCCTAAGCAAGAAATTCCCCCCACAACTTATACAGTTCTGTTTTGTAACACCTCCAGCTCCCTTCCCATAACCATATCCCACTCCTCCCCCCGTTATTTATGATAGCTGAAAGATGCAAAACAAAGGGAGAAAATCTTGAAGGGCGAGAAACATGTTCTGTGGGGTGACACTAACTCTGATTCCTTTGAGACAATTGCTACTAAGAGGGGCAGATGAAGATGTTCATAAAAGACACAATTGGTTTAAGATCTTTGCGCTGACAGAAATCCTAACATACACATTTGGATTTCCTACTGCATTACATTTTGAGGAGCCAAACTCACAATTTATTTTGCTTTGTTCTTCTGAATTGGCAGATACTTTTCAAGTGATTTGTTGACCTAGATAATCAAGAGGGCCTAGATTCTCAATGTAATTATCATATCTAACATGGATCTTCTGTTTCATCGAAGTATAGAGTTCAGACTTCTTGACCTTGTAAAAAAAAAGGCCTATAATATTTTTTTTCTTCTTGACTTCCATCTGTTCAAATATGGATTTGAAAAAGAAAATGCAGGTAGTCTTTGCTCACTGATGTGATTGTTATTGCCAACCTCTTACTGGCTTCCCTGTAGAGTTTGCTTCTTAACAGATAATCAGAGTTGAAAGAGACCTTGTAGGTCACCAATCCAAACCTCCACCCAAGAGGGAGACCCTAACCATTTCTGACAAATGGCAGTCCAATCTCTTCTTGAAAGTCTCAAGTGATGATGCTCACACATCTTCCGAGGGTAAGCTGTTCCATTGGTTGATTGTTCTCACTATCAGAAAGTTTCTTCTTATTTCCATGTTAAATCTATCCTTGTTCAGTTTCCATCCATTGTTCCTTGTCTGACCTACAGGTGCTTTAGAGAGTGGATATTAAAATGAAGTAACCTATAAACAATTAAAGATTGGTTTATATTGCAGCTGTTAAAATACCAAGAGATAAATGGATGCAATTGCAACTCCATGTTCTCACTAAATTTGTTAAGTTATGGCATGCACCTCTTGATTATGAATTAATAATTATATGCAGTAAATGAATATAGGGCTGTGACAACAAACCTTTTAAAGATCGAGTACCCAAACTGCAACCCAAAACCCACTTATTTATCGCAAAGTACCAACATGGCAATTTAACCTGAATACTGAGGTTTTACTACCTAAAATAATGATAAACAAAGCAGAGTTCAGTTAATTGTTCTAAGAAAAACCTGATAAATGCACTTTTATGCCACTTCATTCTTTATGCTTATGAAACATTATGTTTGGCAGCAATTAAAAAAAGAAAAACTTTTGTAATATTTCTCTTTCCTTCTCTCTTTCTCTTTCCCTCTCTCACTCTCTCTTTCCCTCCCTTTCTCTCTCTATACATCTGTTTCTCTTTCTCTCTTTTCCTCCCTCCCTCTCTCTTTCCCTCCCTCCCTCTTTTTTCATTTTCTTTACCTCCCTCTCTATCATTCTTTCTCTCCCCCCTCCCTCTCTGTGTTCTCCTGCCCAGGCTTGCATGCAAAGTCAAGTGTTGGAGATCCATGCAAAATAAGACAACTCCAATCTAAATCCTATTGGAGAGACACCCTCTCTCTCTCCCTCTCTCCTCCCATGGTGGGGGCCCAGGTGGCCTGAGGGCAACTTCCTCCTTGGAGGTGGCCATCAAGGAAACAAACATGATGCTCCAGCTCCAGCTGGAAGGCAATGGTGTGGAGACCCACCTTTGGCCAGCGAGAGTGGAGAAGGCAGGGCATGTACCTTCCCCACCCCTATTATGGCAATGGTGCTTGCCAGGAGGGATGTGTGAGCCAAACAAGTAGACTCGGTG
Organism: Pseudonaja textilis; assembly: GCF_900518735.1. The sequence goes on from NW_020769657.1 coordinate 125,567, forward strand.
AGGCTGCTTAGTGGGGAGGGAGACCCCAGCCCATTTGGTTTACTTCAGTATGGTGTGAAAACACAAAAGGTGGAAGAAATCCATGCCTCTCAGCATTCAACCCTCAAAGACTCCTTTGGGGTGACTGGGCGGTGAGGGGTGGTGGTGGGATCACCCAACAGGGAGGTGCAGTGGAGGTGCAGAAAGAGCCCACAGCTTGCTGAAACCCACCCTAGGGCATACTCTGTGTTGGGGTGATGGTGCACATGCCCACAGAGAGGACTCTGCATGTCACCTCTACAGTGGTGGGATTCAAAAATATTTACTACTGCTGTGGGCGTAGCTTGGTAGCCGTGGTCTGGCTTGGTGAATGTGCTTGGTGGGTATGTCAGGGGAAGGTTACTGCAAAATCCCATTCCCTCCCCACCCCACTAACCTGCTTTTCAGCTCCATTCTCCTGTGCGGGGCAATAAAAGAAGACCCAGCCAATCAGCTGGGACTCGGGAGGCAGAAAATAGATGGGGGTGGGGCCAGTCAGAGGTGGTATTTTCCAGTTCTCCAAGCTACTCAAAATTTCTGCTACTGATTCTCCAGAACTGGTCAGAACCTGCTGAATACCACCTCTGCACCTCTGGCACATGTGCCATACTTTAGGTTTGCCACCATGGATATAGGGAAACAAGCCATTTTTTTTATTCTGCTTTTTAAAAAGTGTTGGAAAAGTTATTATAAAATCTTTCTTTCCTTACTGTCTAACCTGGAATCAATTGTGAAGTAAGCTTTAATAGTATTTACAAACTTTTCTGGGGAAATTATAGACATAAGACTCTCTTGCTATTTCTGAAAAAAAGAGTTATTTTCCATTCAGTGTCTCTCCTATAATTACCAAAATATACTTTATTAATTAAATTCCTTCTGAAATCTCTATGGAGCTTCAGGGAACATAGCATAACAATGAAATACAATTGAATAGAGCAAATAACATTTCTTATCTATTCAAGCCTGGGATGCAATAGACAGAACTGTGACAATCAAGTTCTTCAAACTGTACATTCCAAATCCCAATCAAGCAAGTAAAAGAACTTATATGGAGGGTATTACACTTTAACAAGGCTTTTATTTTTCAGAAGGAAATTCAGATTTCTTGTACAGTATGATACTGTTCATGTCATTGATGATATTACTTCCAGATGTGGTATGCCATATTCCTGCTACTGCTAGCTGTGTGTTGGGCAACCCTAATCTTCTTGAGCATAATTATTATCATACAGGAGATCTCATCATTGCTGGCATTATTTCTCAATTCTACATGATTTCTGATGCAGTGAATTTTACAAGGCATCCATCTGAAGAACTAGTTGATGACCTCATGTATACTGCTATTAAGTGTAACATATAATAAAATAGATATCTTTCTTTACTATGATGAGCGTTTAACTATATTTAAAGGGGGAATGTAAAACTGATGGAAATCCTACCTTCCAATTACTTTATAGTAATAATTATCATATAATAATTGCATTATAGCATCAACCATACCAATAATAGTCAGTATTTCTTGTTGATTGATCCAAGTTTCTTGTATGTATATAGATACTCTTATATGTTTCCTGTTTTAAAGAAAAATAAAACAAAACTTATAATATTAAGTGACTAAATAAAATGTTCAGTAATTCCTTTTGTTTCCAGAAATGATGAAAATCTATTTAATTTATACACTGTAGAATAAATCACCAATAATGTGTCCCAGATCACTCTTTGCAATTAATCAGACATCAATATTTAGGATTTGAACTATTTTCATGGATATTAAGGTCTGTGTGCATTTTGAGTTCAAGTCTTAGAAAGGTCCTTTAGACATTATAGTGGATAAAGGATATCTTGAACTTGTTTGAAGTAAATGCATTTTTCTCCAGGATTACATATCTGCTTTCTGCAGTTGCTACATGATCCAGGCAAACAGTATGGTTGTTTTAAAGAGTTGCAAAGAATTATTACAATTGCACTCTTGCATCTTGCATAGCTTAACCTTTTATAGAAAAAAAATTGAAGGAAGAAGATGTGGAAAGCAGGACTAGAAATAATTAGACAAACAAAACGTAACACTATTCCTTAATATTCCATTTCATCATTCATCCATTTTCTAATGAAATATGTTTGTTCTTGCTCATATAAACATATATTTCATGCTTTAGGCTAGTTTTAAAATATATTTGAAAGCAGAAAACCCAATTCTAGATGCTGCCAGAAGATGACATTTGTTTTCATTGTAGAATTTTATGCATCCATAATTCTCATTGCAGGTTTTTTCTTCAGAACTACCAACACACCCTGGCTTTAATTTTTGCTGTAAAGGAGATTAATGAAAACCCTCAGCTCTTATCTAACATGACCCTGGGCATTCGCATCACAAACAGCAACTTCATGGCAAAATGGACCTATTTTGCTTCATTGGAGCTGCTGTCCACACAGGGCAAATTCATCCCTAATTACAAGTGTGATGTCCAGGAGAAGACAATATCTGTTATTGCAGGACCTAATGCAAATATCTCTCCATTTATGCCAAATATTCTGAATATATACAAGATGCCACAAGTAAGAATTACTTATGAATAAATATATTTTTTCACAATCTCTAATACCCATGCTTTTTATTAACTTTCTTTTTTTTTACAAAAAAATGAGTTTTGCATACAAATTGACCATCTGAGTAAAATAAAAAGGCAAAATTGCCTAAACAGTAGGAATTAATTATGTTATATTAGTTATGTGATATGTGCATAAATCTGAAACTTGATTAATACACATTCCGGTAGAGAGAAGTTCTCTGAGGCTTCAGCACAAGATGACAGCTTAAAAGGCTAAACCCCTGGTCCAAGTGACCAACCCAGTTTGGATCAATGTTATGTATTGCTTACTGCTTCATTTCCTTGGCCCTGAGATAGTTTGAGCTATGGTAAAACAATGCACACTATATCTGTACTGATATTCAATTTCATCTTTACAAGACATCATTGTTGGACTTTACACTTAGAAAACTAGTATGACAGTGCATTGGGTATAGCTAGCTATGTACTTGGCTGATTTGATTATTATTGCAAAGTTACATGAAAGTGTAAAGTGGATAAAAGGAGTTTTAGAGAGATAAGATGGTTCTATTGTAGTGTTTTGTACAGGAGTGACCTCAGGTTAGGAGGTGTTGATTAATATAGAAATGTAAATAAGCAAATTGCAAACTTTATGAACTTATAGTTTTTAGTGTTTTTTAAAACAGTACACTCTCTAGAATCACTCTGTGAGTGAGATGGGTGATATCTAAATATGACAAACAAACTAATAATTTTTTTCTAGTTTGGGTGCCAGTTGGGCAGAGACAAGCAAAATAAACAAGGTGACATCTTGAAATCAGATTGAAAATAGCTTCAGGTTCATTTGAGTTTGTGGAATCTGAGGATATGGATAAGGTGTTCAGCAGTATAAGTTTTATCACCTGTGGCTAGATCCATGACTCCTCTGGGTTCTTCAGATGGATCATGAGGATTTGTGTAGTTGAAACATATGTAATATTCTAGCACAGTTGATGTTACCTAGTTTGGGTAATGAAATGTCTGCAAGAAAATAACCGGAGATAGTGTCCTTTATTGAAATGTTCTCCTTTATTTTCATTTGAGTGCAGAAGAGTGTTGGCAATCAAGGCAGTGATCACAGTGTATGTGTGACAATGACAAGTGTACTTGACTAGTAATCTAGCAACCATATTCATAGCTTCTCTATTCTCCAGACTTTCTTCCAAGATAGCCTATATAGAGCACATTTCAGGAGTCTGACTTCTGTACAACTGTAAACTAATGTTTTCAGATTATCATTTGTATTTCCCACACCTGTTTTAAAGGATGGGGCAAGGAAACACTACTTCTTAGTAATCCTGCCACAGTCTCTTATATGGAAGGCAATGTATTGTATCATATCATATCATAATATCATATCATATGTCACATGTCATATCATCATATATCACAGCAGATAACCACATGGAAAGTGAGAAGAAGATTTTGTGAATTAAAATATAACTAGAAAGATTGCAGAGAAGAGCAATAAAATGTTTAGAGGACTGGAGGCTAAAATATATGAAGAACAGTTGCAGGAATTGGGATGTCTTGTTTCATGAAAATAAGATCTAAAGTAATGTGATAGTCATGTTCCAATATCTAAGGGATTGCCACAAAGAAAAGGGGAAGGGGCAATATATCCTCCAAAATACCTAAAGGGAGGACAAGAAGCGATGGATGGAAACTAATCAAGGAGAGAACCAGCCTAGAACTAAGGAAAAATTTCTGTCAGTTACAACAATTAATAAGTGGAATATATTAGAAGTTGTGAGCACTCCAACATTGGAGGTTTTTAAGAAGAGATTTGACATTTATCTGAAATGCTATAGAATTTCCTGATTCAGCAGTGGTTGGACTAGAAACCTCCATCTCTGTTATTCTGTTATTTTGTTATCCTGTTGAAGTTCAGGAATAGATCATCAACTCTCTGGCATTCAAATATTATTTCATTTATACTTATTAAAGGAAAAACTAATTTCTTTCTAGACTATATTTCTCTTGAAGTTTGTTGACCAACATAGTCTGAATCACAAACTCTAAAACCCAACTATTTTAAATTATTTTTCTTAGCTAATATATGGATCTGCTCCAATGATAGACAACAGTGAACACACAGTTTTCTTTTACCGTTTTTTCCCAAATGAGAAGCTTCAGACCAATGGGATTCTTCAGCTGCTGTTGCATTTAAAGTGGAGTTATATAGGGCTGATTTCCCAACGTGATGAGAGTGGACAGAGGTTTGTACAGCATGCCCTTACACTGTTTGCCCAGAAAGGTATTTGCTTTGACTTCATGCAAGAGTTGCCCAAAGAAACTTTTTCTAATGACATTGACACTGTATTTAAAGATTTTATTGACTTGTACAAGGTTGTCATGAACAGCACTGCCAATGTTGTGATCCTCTACTGTGAAAACCAGGTCATTGCCGTTTTCAGACTATTTCCCTATCTTTCAGAATATGAGGATATACCAGTAAGGAGAAAAGACAAAGTTTGGATCATGCCAGGCCAAATGGAGTTCACATCAGTCCCTTTTCAAAAAATACGGCCTTTAGACTTTATTCATGGTGCCATATCTTTTGCAGTTTCTTCTAAGGAGGTGACTGAGTTCAAACCATTCTTGCAGATGAGAAGCCCTACTTCAGAAGAAGAAGACCATATAGCAAGATTGTTCTGGGAACAGGCATTTGAATGTTCTTTCTTTAAAGATAAGTTAGATGAGAATGGTAGAGTGCTGTGCACTGGAGAAGAGAAGCTGGAGACTCTTCCTAATTCTATATTTGAGACCACCATGACTGGGCAGAGTTACAGCATTTATAATGCAATCTATGCTGTGGCACATGCTTTGAAAGCCATGTTTTCATCTAAATATAACCACAGAGCAAGGGTGGAGCCTGGAAGCCTGATGATTTTCAAGGAAGAAACATGGCAGGTAATAATAAAAGAAATTACATTGATCAAGCTTCAGGAAATTTTTTGGCTGCAAAACTGTATATTTCAGGTTCACTATCCATATAGTTCAGAAATTACACAAATCTTTGCACTGGTTCATGTTTTATGACAGCAGTATGGAGGAGCTGTGTAAGAAGGATCTAAATTGAAAAATGCATTTGACTAAATCACAATTTCATAATTCAGTGTGAAGCTTTGTCAAGCTATTTCACTTTGATGAATTATAATTCACCGGCACAGTCATATCCCAACTTTTAAAAGGTAATACTGTACATTTAGCATAAGGATATTTATTTTTCCAAATAATTTGCATTTATTTATTCATTTATTTATTTATTTGTTGAATTTATACAACCACCCCTCTCACAGATGTAACCCTGGACAGCATGCACAATTAAAACACAAAGCTAAAGAACCTATATAATTCAAACACAAAACATTTGTGTTTGATCTGCTTCCATTTAGCTCCATCCTTACCTGAAAACAGTCTTATTTAACAACAGTGTTGGGGAAAAAATTTTCTTTAATGAAAAGGGAGAATTAGGAACTGGATTTGATATCATCAACTGGATCACATTCCCAAACCAAACTTTTCTTAAAATCAAAATTGGAAAGATAGACCCACTGGCTTCTTCTGAAGAGTCTTTCATGGTTTCTGAAGAAAATATCATCTGGCCAACCATGTTCAACCAGGTATTTCCTATTGACATATCAGATTGTCTAGAATTGTCCCCCATGCCACTTTTAAAAATCTTTTTTTATCATTTGAGTGACTCTTTAGTAATAAAATTAAGGCAATAAAATATGATGGAACATGAAAGAGCAGGGATTAGGTTATATAGGGCTTCCATTACAGTACTGTACAGTATTAAACTTGTTACTGTCCTTCCAGATATCTATGGGAATTCCTGAAGTTACTAGCTGCAATTTTCAGGTTACCAAACATTGGAAACCATATTTAAGTTATAAAAGCTGGAAATTATTTTATAATAAACAAGCTACATGCTGAGATCCTCTACTGTTTGAAATATCTTATTCCTGCTCATTGTTCCAAGTATATTTTTCTTCATCAATTAAGGGTAGTAAATCACTACTTTATAATTTGATTATATTCTAACTGCACATTGTCCAAGACATATTTTGAAATGCCATCTATTTTCTAAATTTAACCTGCAACTTTGACACCATTAAAACATGGTCTATTTCATAATTTCTACCAGGCTGATTAGATGCAACAGGAACTCTGTATCCCATTAGTAAATTCTCTATAGTACTACTTTTCAGGACCTATTTGACAGAAAAGATTGGAATCAGTGAAAATGTAGATAATTCCAAGGTTTAATTTCACCTATAAATCATGGCATAAATTACTAATCAGATTCAACCCAAAGGTGCTTTTCAAAAGACAACTGGACTTTCTTGTTTATTTTTTCCCTTTTAAAACATTTCATTTCTCATCCAAGCAACTTGGATGAATTCAAAGAACTGAATATTTCTCAAATGTTTTCAAGGAAAAAAAAAACAAGAAAATCCAGTTGTCTTTTGAAAAGCACCTTTGGGACAACCATTATTCAACCCATGATTGAGAATCTCCAGAGATAGTCAGCATTTCAAGTAATGCACCCATAGAAATTAGAACTCTGAAGAAGACAAATTCCTCAAAGAACAGTTTTATTGGGTGTATCATATTGGCACAACTGGTGAAAGCCAACTTTAAAAGCTCCCGTGGCTTTCACCTAATTAAAAGTAACAATTTTCCTCCCCCCCACTCCCCCCAAAAAATCACTGGTTATGCTGTCCAATCCACGAGCTGGCTGGTAGTTTGGATACTTCACTACTTCTCTGGCCAGCCACCTGTGTGAATGTCCTTGGGTTCCCATAGGAAAGTTGTATTGTTTTGACTACAAACCTCATTTAGAGCATCAGTGGTGCAGTGGTTAGAGTGCAGTACTGCAAGCTACTTCTGCTGCAGCCAGCTGCAGCAATTTGGCAGCTTGTATCTCACCGGGCTCCAGGTTGACTCAGCCTTCCATCCTTCCGAAGTGGGTAAAATTGTTGGGGGCAATATGCTGATTCTGTAAACTGCTTAGAGAGGGACTATAAAGTGGTATATAAGTCTAAGTGCTATTGCTATTAACTATTTTCCCCTATTTCCCTCTAGCGTGTGGCAATCCTGAAGCCTCCAAGATGGCCTCAACCATGTTTACTTCAGGGTTGACACAGATATTTACCAATCAGATTGACCAAAATGGAGTTTGAGGGAAGTCCAGTTTGAACTTCTGAAAATCTCTTAGGTTTTCTGACTATAAAATATCTTAGGAAATACATGATTCCATGAGGACATATAGAAAATGGCACATTGCTGTGGTGACATCAATTAAATGCCCTTATCTAATAATATGTTGAGTTTGTGTCTCATATATAGCATTTCTCAAAAATCCATGCAGATTTATCAGAATATCATATACACAGTGAAATATGAGTGTATAAATGCAACTATTGAACTCCCTGATGATTTCATTTCTGAATAGGCGCTACCACTATCTGTATGCAATAAAAAATGTTATCCAGGCTATCTCAAGAAAAAAATAGATGAGAAACCATTTTGCTGCTATGATTGTCTTCCTTGTGCAGAGGGGAAAATTTCAAACAGATTAGGTAAGATATGTCATATATATAATTGAGAAGACTTATAGATTCTCACCACCAGTATTGCGTACCTGCAATGTAATCAGTTATTCAGAATTTGTAGTCTTAGCTTCATTGAAGACAGTCAACCTCTATATTAGATATTTTTTTCAAAAGTTTTTCTTAAAATCTAAATCTGAATTGCTGGTCTGTATTGTCCCTGAATTATATCTGATTTTGGCTTCCCATAAATGCAGAATCAAATTCTACATCATGAAAAGACTACTTATTAAGTGAGAGAAGATTTTTTTAAATTAAGATAAGTCCTTTTGGAGCACTTGGGAAGAAGTCTTTTATGATTTTTTTTCATCTTTGAAGGAAATTAATTGAATATAGAAATAGCACTTAGATTTATATACCACTTCATAGTGCTTTACAGCCCTCTCTAAATGGTTTACAGGGTTCTCAGTACTGCATTCTAGCCACTCTACCACCATGGCTCATGATACTATGATATTACATTAGGTATAAAGAAGCAAGAAGATGAGTTTGTTCTTGCTGGAGAGAAGCAGGCATATAAATAGATATGAAATATAAATATTGGTCCTGCTGCTGCTCTGACAATGAATTATAATCTTCATGGATCTTTAAATAGCTATAATTCTTGTGAAATAATTGTCAGTTGAACATGAAGAATATCCAAAATGAAAAAGCTGATGAGTTAATGGAAATTTCTCCCAGAAATTAGATTACCTCGTCCTAGATATAGAGAAGCCACTTATTAAGAAGAAATTTTTAACTTATTTTCCATAAAATAAGTTAGTTATTAAATTAATTGTCCAAGATTAGATCACAAAGAAATATCACAACATTTCTCTGGAAAATAAATTAGGAAACTCTGAATTAACATAAACATTTCTCTTGTACAATCCTTCCATCCTCCAACATGACATTGAGATTGAAACAAGCAACATTCTTTGTCTCTGTGTGATCGAGCACATACAGGTTACTTTTCTGCATGTGGATGTTCTCATTCTTAATTTGTAATACCAAAATACAAATGAAATAGACATAATTAAAAATAAATAGAGTTGCATTAATCGTTATATGGCCACAATGTTTTGTTTGAGGAGTCGTTGGTGATCTTGTTTCATTATCCAAACTAGATAATGCCATCAATGTAGTCACTAGCACTGATGATATTATCTACTTTGGATAATGAAATGTTTGCAAGAAAACAATCAAGCTCAGAGAGCACCAAGGATCCTTCATTTTATAGCTCTGAGCTATAAATATTAATGTTTTCTTTTGCAGATGCAGGTGACTGTTCCCAATGTCCAGAAAATCAATATCCAAATGAATTTCACAATCTTTGCATTGAAAAACAGATAACTTTCTTGTCTTACGAAGAACCTTTGGGAATCACTTTGACTGCTGTAGCTGTCTTGTTTTTTGTAACTTCAGCTTTGGTGCTGAGGATCTTCATTAAACAGTGGGAAACCCCCATAGTCAAAGCCAACAACAGGAATCTCACCTATATTCTTCTCGTTGCTCTTCAGCTATCTTTCCTCTGCACTTTTCTTTTCATTGGACAGCCTGATCAAGTGAAATGTCTCATGCAACAAACTGCTTTTGGCATCATCTTCTCTGTAGCCATTTCTTGCATTTTGGGTAAAACAACCATAGTGGTTCTTGCTTTCATGGCCACTAAACCAGGTTCTCAAATAAAGAAATGGGTGGGGAAAAGGCTGGCCAATGTTATTGTGCTTTCATGCTCCATGATACAATTCTCCATTTGTGCAATGTGGTTAGCAATTTCTCCCCCATTCCCAGATTCTGACATGCACTCCATGGCTGAAGAAATTGTACTAGAATGTAATGAAGGATCAGCCATCATGTTTTATACTGTCCTTGGCTTTATGGGGTTCTTGACTGGTATCAGTTTCACAGTAGCCTTCCTAGCTAGGAAGTTACCTGACAGCTTCAATGAAGCCAAATTCATCACCTTCAGCATGTTGGTTTTTTGCAGTGTTTGGGTAACATTTGTTCCCACATATTTGAGCACCAAGGGGAAATACATGGTGGTGGTGGAGATCTTCTCTATTTTGGCTTCTGCAATGGGATTGCTTGCCTGTATCTTTTTCCCAAAATGCTATATTATTCTTCTGAGACCTGATTTAAATAGAAAGGACAAGATTATTAAACAAATCTGAATTATGTTTCCGAATCTTATAAACTCTCCTCACTTTTGTGTTTCCTTTTTGTGCTAGACTTCATAGCCTGGGAAAACTGAGCCATATTTTTTTAAAAAATGTACAAAATAAATATTTGTCAAATGTTGGAATGTGCCTAGATTTATATCCATGTCAACCAATAAAGTACAATTTCTTCCCATAGCAATTTTGCCTGATATTTTGCTTGCATTTACTCAGATCTTTTTGTAAAAAAAAATCTTCATGGACCTTGGGTGATGCTTTGAAGGAGGCCTAAGTATAAGATGATAGTTACCAAAAGTCAGAGCTCTTAAGTAGCTAATAAGTTCTTATTGGAGTTCGATGGCAATTTCCAACTTTCTTTTGGTGGATAAGTTATTGAGTAAATAGCATAAAATTACTGTCAAACCAGTCTAGGTGGATCTTTTTCAATCAGAATATATGCATAAAGACTAAGTTCATCCATTGGACGTGGTAATGGATGAACTTTGGTTTCATGGAAGTAATCCTCTCCACCTAGTCTTTGTAGACCATCAGTAATATTTCATAAAACTAATAGAATAGATATTTAAGAGACATTAAGCATAAGGCAATGCAGTTGCATTTATTTTTATATTACTATCCTTTGATTTGTTTATTTTCTTTCCTGGACCTTAAAAAAGGGAGCTGGATGAAAGATAACCTATTGTGCTCTCCAATATTCAGTGCCAATCAGACTTAGCAAAAACTGTTCCACTTTCATCATGACATTTCCTGAATCAAGACTTTAGAAGTTATTTCTTATACCCTGCCTGTATGACTTTTAAATCATATCCATTTTTAAATGTTGGTTGAAAGTCTGTTGATACCAGATGACTGCCTAGACAGGTCCCTGCAATTTTCTTGGCATGATTTTCCAGATGTAGCTTGTCATTTTCTGCTTCCTAGGGCTGAAAGACAATGATTGGCTTAGTAGGCTTTCACGGCTAAAGCAAGACTAGAATGCATAATATTTTAATTTCTAACCTGGTGCTTTAACTACAAGTAACTGGCTCTTTATCTACCTTTAATGACTTCCAAGACAAGGATCAATGCCAAAATGTAGCCTCATTTTGCAATTATCAAG
>NW_020769658.1:0-17219 GCF_900518735.1 Pseudonaja textilis
GGACCAGGCAGGGATGGAAAAGGGATCGCAGCAGAGAAGAGGCTTGGGATCCGAGGGAGGGGTCATAGGCCGGGCCGTGTGTGGGAGAGGCATCCCCCGTGGGCTGCTGCGGCTGCAGGCTGGGACGGGGCTTTCCTTGGGCAGGGCTGGTGCACAGACCCTCCCTCAGGCCTCGGCCTTCCTTCCCAGTCTCCTCCATCCCAGTTTCTCCAGTTTTGGTCACCCTAATGTAGAAAAGAAGTTGAGGTTCTAGAAAAAGTGCAGAGAAGAGCAACCAGGATGATGAGGGGACGGGAGGCTGAAACATACGATGAACGGTTGCAGGAACTGGGCTTGACTGGTCTAGGGAAGAGAAGGACCAGGGGGGACAGGAGAGCACCCTTCCAGTATTTGAGGGGCTGCCATCAAAGACCACACCTAGAGTACTGCATCCATTTTGGTCACCGCACTATAAAAAAGATGTTGAGGCTCTAGAAAAAGTGCAGAGAACAGCAACTGGGATGATGAGGGGACTAGAAGCTAAAACATACGACGAACGGTTGCAGGAACTGGGCCTGGCGAGTCTAGGGAAGAGAAGGACCAGGGGAGACAGGAGAGCATCTTCCAATATTTGAGGGAGGGGCTGCCCCAGGGAGGAGGAAGATGAATGCCACCTCTGGTCCAAGCTTGGTTCTCAGTCTTAGAAAGATACACCAAGGCGGAAGGGATAGAAAGCTAGAAATCTGTAACCTCTTTCCAGAAGTCTTTGAATCACCCCCAAGGATGGTCTTTGGGTGATCTGGGGTTCGGCCGGAGCAGCAGGAGTCACACATCGAGGCAGCAAGAGACCCTGAGGTTTATTCTTGGACTTTTCAGAAGAGGCTGAAATCTAATTTTCAAAGCGAATGGATTATCGGAGTTCACCAGCCCTGTTTCTCTCTGGGTGTCTCCCCCATGAACATAAATAAATATTTACAGCCACGGGAATTAAATTTGGTGCATTTAGTACATCCAGCAAATCTAAATTTAGCCAAGCTGCAGATGGTCCTTCATTAGCTGGCTCTTCCTCCATTTGCAGTAGTACGTAAATCACTCTTTCCCAATGGCTACTCCTGACTCGAAGATCCCCGGATCAAGGCTTCCTGCGTTGGGGATCCACCCAGGTTTTTTTGAAGGAAGGTCCCCCCAAAGGCCTGGGTGTCCACAACTGAACTGTAAACTTGGGATTTGATGAGATTCGGGTCCAACAGCCTGTTGTCATTTGTGTGGCACACACACAGACACACACTCTTTCTGCGGGAGCTGATGGAAACACCTGGAAATTGAGAGTGTGCTTGTTAAAGAAGAGAGAGAGAGAGAGATGTGTGGCTCCTTGAAGTCCCAAGCAAGTCAAAATACGTCGGTCAAAGTTGACGTCCTCCTTGTAGCTGAAGTCCAGAAGGCCACCTAGACCGAGACGGAAGGGAACCATGGTCCCTGCCTCCTCTGCCAATCATCCTGACTGAACTGCGGAAGATGGAGATGGACACGGGTTGGAGGCCATCGTCTCCAAATGGACCAAAATGTTGGTTTATTAAGAAGCAGAACTTTTGAGGGTCGAAGAACCCAAGCCAAGGGGGTATGGAGTCCGTTGAGTTGCAACGTGGAACCAAGCAGACATTTCCTCTGGCAGAGAATGAGCAGAGAAGTCTGACCCAATTCTGCTGCTGCTGCGCGCAGTAGTGGGGTGGAACGTGGTCTGGATTCCCAGGAAGGGAGGGGCTGCTTCCCAGAGGGCAACGAGAAGTCTGGCTTGTGTGAGAGAAAGAGGGTGAAGACAGCTCCTCCTTAATAGTTCCCAGACTGTATCTATACAGGTAGCCTTCAACTTGCGATCATTGATTTTGTGACTCTTTCAAGTCAAAACAACACAGAAAAAAAATGACTTAGGGCCGTTTTTCATACTCGCAGCCTCCCTGTAATCACGTGATCCAAATTGGGAGGCTTGGCAACTGGCTCATATTTATGACGGTTGCAGTGTCCTGGGGTCATGTGATGCCCTTTTGTGAACTTCCAACTGTTGTGGTTCGCCGACAGCCGGTACAGACAGCAGCAGAGTTGGACAGCGAGGAAGAACGGGGACCAGTCCGGGAGTCTGGAGAGGACTCGGACGAGGGTCCTGTATCCAATGCAGAGATGGGACCAGGATCACCTGGGAATGGGGTGCTGACTCCGGAGCCTTCGGAGTCGTGTAGCAGCGAGGAAGAGGAACAAGGGGAGCCTGTTCCCAGTGCGCGTGTGCACAGAGCTGCTAGGCAGCTGAAATAAAAGGGGCGACTCAGGAGTGAGGCTGGGAGGTGATTGCCCCTCCCATAAGGAATAAAAGTCAGGCCAAGATGATGAAACCTTTGCAGGAAGCAATGTAGCTCAATAGTCTCTGAGTCCTCCTTGAAGCTCTGTGAGCTTTGGTTGGTTTTTTTCTGATACTTCAGTTGGTTTCTGTTCTAATTGGAGATTTCTGTTTTTGGCAACATTCCACAGCACTGAAAGGCATCTGCTTATTTTGGGGAACTGTTTATAATTAGAATGAAAGTAATTCCCAGCGTTGCAATAAAATAGGTTTTGTTTTTAAAACAAGTTTGCCTTTAGGTACGTTTGATGAAGTCTGGGTCAGAACACCGACAACGGGGGAGAGCCAGGCTCACTTAACGACCTTGTTACTAACTTAAAAACTGTAGGGGTTCACTACAGGGTTGTAAAAGTAGGCAAAATTCACTTAACAACCGTCTCCCTTAGCAACAGAAATTTTTGGCTCAGCTGTGATTGTAGCTCAAGGAACACCTGAGTTAAGAGATGCAAATGGTTGCTTTAATCAGGCAAGATTCTGTCTACAAGCAGGGAGCAATAGAGGAAACTGCTCAGGAGTAACTCTTGGTTCTTGGGTGACCCTGGGTGGTGTCACCTCCATGACGCTTCAAGCCTCTCCCTTCTACTCAGCCCTCTTCTTTGGATATTTTGGGGAATGGGGGGGGGGGGAAAGCCCACCTCCGTTATCATGCAGTTGATATTCTCTTTGTTTTTTATTAACTCAACTTACCAATGTTGGGATATATGTGGCTTGGGGTTATTTGCGACCGGAGTGGTTCAGAACCCTGGTGAAATAAATAAAAATAACAGGAATTAACTGTAAGTGGAATTAATGTTGACTTTACGTTGGCCTTGTATCTCGTCGTATTATTTTGCATTCTTGGGTTTTATATGTAGCCGGTTGTTGTTTTTTATTGCTTACCTTTTATAGTTCAAATTTTCTGCCCCTGTATTTATTAAGCCACCACAAAGGTTTTATATGCAGAATAGAATAGAATAGAATAGAATAGAATAGAATAGAATAGAATGGAATGGAATGGAATGGAATGGAATGGAATGGAATGGAATGGAATGGAATGGAATGGAACGGAATAGAATAGAATAGAATAGAATAGAGTAAAATATGAATCAGTAGAATTGAATCGAATCGAATCGAATCGAATCGAATCGAATAGAATAGAATAGAATAGAATAGAATAGAATAGAATAGAATAGAATAGGAAGGAACAGAATGGAATGGAGTGGAGTGGAGTGGAGTGGAGTGGAGTAGAGTAGAGTAGAGTAGAGTAGAGTAGAGTAGGGTAGGGTAGGGTAGGGTAGGGTAGGGTAGAGTAGAGTAGAGTAGAGTAGAGTAGAGTAGAGTAGAGTAGAGCCATGATAGGCCAGTGCACCCAGAAGGAGGAGCAGCTACTCTGGGATGACCAAAGGGCCAGTCCTGGGACTCCTGCAGCTCTCGAATATGGGACCGACCTTCCCACCAATGTCAGCAAGCCACCCTGGGGCGGTTTTCCCTCCCCTGCTGTTGGTCTCACCTTCCAGTTCCAGTTTGCGTGGCTCTACTCAAGGTTTGCTCTTGGCTGAAGGGTGGGGGCCAGCGGGTGGGCAGGCCATGTAGACTGCACAGCCTTGTGTTCCCGTGCAGCCTGGATGCATTGCTTTGGGGGAGGGGACATTTCTCTGCGGACCACCAAAATTTTCTCATGGACCACTAGCGGTCCCCGGCCCATTGGTTGGCGACCCCCGTTGTAGTCCAATCCCCTGCTTAGGCGGGCAACCCTGACACTACTGGGTGGATCTAACGGATCAGCCCAGCTTGGTGGCTTTCAGCTTGGGGATAACGTGGGATCTTCAGGGCTGGTTCTGTTCACCGTGGCTTCTATCCCACCCCACCCCATCTAGTGGTCTTCATCCGGTCTCCTTGTGGCCGTGAACTTTGTGCTATCTCAAAGCTGCTTTTCCAAAGGGCAGTTAGCCTTTCTTGTTGTCGTTTTCTTTTTTCCTGGAAGACGTCTCACTTCTCATCCAAGAAGCTGCTTCGGTTTTGACAGAGGTGAAGAGCGATGGATGAGCTTGGCTGAAGAAGCTCCTTGGATGAGGAGGGAAATGTTTTGAAAGCGGGGAAAAAAAACAAGGAAGTCGAGTTGCCTTTTGGGAAAAAAAGCACTTTTGAGACAACCATAATCTGGATGGGGGGTCTCCAACCTTGGCCGCTTTAAGACTTCTGGACTTCAACTCCCAGAGTTCCTCAGCCAGCTTTGAAGTCCACAGAAGTCTTAAAGGGACCAAGGTTGGAGACCCCCGACCTGGACGATTGAGAATCTCCATAGATGTTCTGAGAAGTTCACCCCAACTTCCCCCTGAAGTCAAAACGGGAGACTTCCGATCTCTCCATTGGCCACCTCACTGTGGATGACCTCTGTGCTTCCCGGACTGGGGAGAAGTCCTTGGGGTGGGCCTGGCCCTTCCTGTCTCTGCTGAAGGTCAGCTCTGGGTTGGATATCCCAGGGGAGACCCTCCTGCTATGCTCCTAAGTCTGCTTCCACCCCATTTACGAGCCGTTACCCCGAAGGGGGCTCTTCTTTCCGCTTGATGAGTTCTCCTGAGTCAAATAAATATGGAGAGAGGACGTAATTGGATTTCATTTATTACCTAGTTCCGCCTAGCAGCCGCCGATTACAGAAAAGCAATTAGAAGGACTTGCATTAATAGCAATCTCCAAGCCACCAAACAGACGCTCCCTTCAAAGTTGCTGGCTCGGATCAGGTTTCCTGGTTTTTCTGCTTTGGGGAGGTAGCTGCAGTGGTGGGAGGTGCTTGGTTCTTGAAACGATCAGAATAGAGCTGGGAGGGGCCTTGGAGGTCATCTAGTCCAACCCCCTGCTCAAGAAGGAGACCCTCTATCGTTTTAAACCAGTGCCTGTCCAGTCTCTTCTTAGAACCTCCAGTGATGAAGCTCCCATAATGTCTCCTCATTTCCAGGTTGAATCTCTCCTTGTTCAGTTTCCATCCCTTATTCGTGGTCTGCCCTTTGGGTGATATCCCCGACTGACCCCTCACTATTCCTGCCTCTAATCATCTTCAAGGTTGTAGATGGTGCTGGACCCCAAATCTGGTAGAGTGGACTTTTAAGGGGGTAGATTGTGACACCCAGACCGGGTTTGAGTGACAACTTCCACTTCTTCATCCTCGATGGCTGTGGTTCTATTACACACAGCTGGTGTTTACCAGCCACAACTTGAGCTACGAGGCTCAGAGAAGAAGGCATGCCAAGCTGAAGGAAGGGAGTAATTATATTTTTTTCAGGCCCTCCAAGTTGAGAAAGGATTAAAAAGAAGAAATAAAAACTTCACAACGAATCTATGGAAACAGTCCAAAGTTGAATAAAGAGGAGTGTGATCCAACAAATTGTGTGGATATACACACACATGGTAGAACACAAGAGCCCATCTAGGAGAAAGACACTCTTCACATCTCTACATTTTTAATAGGATCACATTGTATTATTTGTAATTACGTGGTGGGCTGTGTATCTGGTCTGGGATGCTCAGCTAGGAAAATTGTGCTTGGTTTTCAATAATAAAATAGGGCCATAAACCAGGAGGAAAGAATGTGATGACATCGGACAAGCCAGAAATGGAACAGAATGAGGAGACTGGTGGGAAAATGGTAACCCTGCATACAAAACAGGCTGTGTTTTGAAGTGCCAACAAGCAGGACCAGTGATCTGGAGTAGGGGGACCTATAGACCAACATTTGGCAATCCTGGTTAAGAAAGGGTTTTCTGTAGGGAAGATTGAAGTACCCTCTATGTCACAAGACGACAAAATTAGCAGTGGTATATGGAGTCCTTGGTGCTCTCTGAACCTGGTTGTTTTCTTGCAGACGTTTCATTACCCAACTAGGTAA
Source organism: Pseudonaja textilis (assembly GCF_900518735.1). The sequence continues at coordinate 6,231 of NW_020769658.1, forward strand.
CATCAACAGTGTTAGAAAGGAGTAGAATTTGCTCTGTGTTTAGATATTTTGGCTTGCCCTGTCAGTGTTAACAGGATTGTTCTTGGGGGTTTCTTGATGAGGCTGTTGATTACTATAATTAACTTGTTTATCTGAATTGTTAGTTCCTTGATTTGAGTATTGTTAATTTCTTGATTGTTGGTCTAGTATTAATTTTGGTGTTAATCTTATCTGGGTGTTGATTGCTGGCAAGAAGATGGTCTGGTCTTTTAGCTTTTCTGTTGCCTCTTTTGAATGGCGTGTAGATGTCGTTCATCTCTATGTGCCTGTTGATGGCTGGCTTGTCAGAGGGCCAGGCTTCCAGGAATTCTCCAACATTTTTGGACTTAGTTTGGTCTGGGATGCTCACCGTTTCCCACTTGAAATTCTGGGGAAGTCTCTCCATGTGTTGGGCAGTGAAGGAGCTTTCATCATGTCTTCTGATTGCTACTTGGTGTGAGGGAGCCTCGCGCTTTCTCGTTTTCTTTCAGACACTTCATTACCCATATACTAGATCAGCGGTCGCCAACTGGTGGGCCGTGAGAAAATTTTGGTGGGCCACAGAGAAATCTCACCCCCAAAGCACCCTCACAAAGCAATTAATCCAGGCTGCGCAGAAACACAAGTGCCTGCGCCGCCCACATGGCGTGCGGGAACCCTCCCCACCTACTCACTCCTTACTCAGTAAACTTGCCTGCTAAATTGCTATTTTTCTGACCATCAACTGCTCTGCTGTGCCTGGAGATTTAGATTAACTAGGAAGCAGGAAATGGTTGGATTTCTTGTTTTCTAGCTAGTCTTTAGATCTTCGGCTCTGCTTCCCTTAGGATTGAAGGTTTGCTTGCAAACAAATTCAGTGCAGACTCGCAGCAAAGCAAGTTTGAGAGACTGAGCTAGCCGATGGCAGATAGATCACTGAATGATTCTGTGAGCAACTCAATCTGCCTGCCTGCTTTGCCTGATTTGGGGTAAAAGTTGCTCTTTTTTATAAAAAAAATCAATATTTACTTGTATGGTGTGTTGTGAGTTAATTTTGTGAGTTTGCTTGCCAGCAAATTTTATGTGACAGACTCAGGCAGCCGATGGCAGAAAGATAGATCTCTCAATGAATCTGTGATTCTGTGAGCAACTCAATCTGCCTGCCTGCTTTGCCTGATTTTGGGTAAAAGTTGCTCTTTTTTTAAATAAAAAATTCAATATTTATATTAATATTTACATACAAGCCATGCCCAGCCAGTCACATGATCTCCAAGCCACACCCACATATAAGGCCATGCCCACAGAACCGGTTAGTGGTCCCTGGGATCTAAAATTATAAGTTTGGTGGTTCCTGAGGTCCAAAAGGTTGGCGACCCCTGGACTAGATGACATCAGAGCTGGCTCTGACGGTATGACATAGTTGGGTCATGAAATGTCTGCATGAAAACCACCAAGCTTAGACAGCACTATGGACCCCACAGTCTTCCTTCTTCTCCTCCTCTCCACAAACCCTCCTCCCTTTAAGCCCTCATGATGTAGACTAGTTGGATCCAGGGTCTTCAAACATGGCAAGTTGAGAAGTCCACAAATCTTAAACTTTCCGATTTTGAAGACCCCTGATTTGGGTCCTGAAATGTCTTCAAGAAAACCACCAAGCTCAGACAGCACTAAGGGCCCCACAGTCTTTTTCCTCCTACTCTTCCTCTTCTTCCTCCTCCTCCTCTCCTCTCCACAAATCCTCCTCCCTTCAAGCACTCATGATGTTGCCTAGTTGGGTCATGAAATGTCTGCAAGCAAACAACCAAGCTGAGAGGGCATCAAGAACTCCACAATTCTCCTCCTCCTCCTCCTCCTCCTCCTCCTCCTCCTCCTCCTCCTCCTCCTCCTCCCCCTCCTTCTCCTCCTCCCCCTCCTTCTCCTCCTCCTCCTCCTCCTCCACCTCCTCCTCCTCCCCCCCTCCTTCTCCTCTCCCCTTCCATCTCTCCACAAACCCTACTCCCTTCCAGCATGGATGATATTACCTAATGGGAAGCGGGTGTGAAACCTGTACAAGAAAAAACACCCAGCTCCAAGACCCCCCAAGGCCCCCAAAGTTCAACCCCGAGCTCCACAGATTCCCCCCCAACCCTAGCACGGGCATTTCAGAAGACCAGTTGTGCATTGCCAAGTGCCACGGAGCCACAAACATCGTTTGGCCAGCTTCCCGTAGACCCTACTAGCGGTTGCAAGGGGGGAGAAGCAAAATCAGGCACCTGAAAGGGGTGGGAGTGGAGAGGAGGCAATAACCAGAAGACACTTCAAAGTCACACACTGTCTGGGTAAATGTATATTCCTATCACAGAGCAGAGATGACATTTCTAAGGACAATAAAACAGTTGTGACTGAGACGTGTTCAGCGGCGGAACTGAGCCCACACAATTGTGCCGAGTGTCGGGAGGACGTTTGGAGATGGTGAGCAAAGACCAGAAAATGCTCAAAGGGGGGAGTGGGGGGGGGACAGAGTCCCCTGGGGTGTTAAATTCAACCGATGGGCGCGTGGATGTGTTCAGGGCTGCCATGTTTTCCTCGCAAAGAAGAAGAATCTTCCCAATTTAAAGGGGATTCTAAGCCAGGGATCTCCAACCGTGGCAACTTTAAGCCTGGAGGACTTCAACTTGGACATTTTGGGAGTTGAAGTCCTCCAGGCTTAAAGTGGCTAAAGGTTGGAGACCCCTCTGCAGGGGGTGGGATTCTACCGGTTTGGGCTGGTTCTATAGAACCGGTTGTTACGGTTCTGCCCAATTCGGAGAACTGGCGAATCATGCCTCTGACTGGCCCCTCCCCTTTCCACCTGGCCCTCCCCTCCCAGTCAGTCCTTATCGCGCATGTGCAGCATCACAGGCAGCGCTCTAGTGCATTCTCCCCCCCCCCCCCCCCCCCCCCCCCCCGCCCCCCTCACCGCAGTTTTCCCCCCCCTCCCTCCCGACAACCGGCTGTTCCGGTGATCAGCTATGCCGGGATCCCCCTCCCTGTCTTCCTGCTTCACTCAGGAGGCTTCCCTGAGGCCCAGGAGGCAAAATAACGGAGTGCAAGGGGGTGGTGCTGCAAAAGAGGAAGAAGAAGAAGCCACGCCCTCCCCGTCACATGACCACACCCACCTAACCACACCTACAGAACCAGTAGTAAAAATATTGGCCTCCCACCCGGGCCCTGCTCTAAGTGGAATTGAAAGGGAGGAGAAAGACTAGGCTGGCTCTCTTCAAGTTGCTCCCAGGGTGATTTAAAACCACAAACAAGAAAAGCTCCCACCAGAGACGCGCCACTGACTTGGAAAGCCACCAAGACGCCGGTAGGATTGGAGAGCCTGAGCTAGAGTGAAAGAGAAAAATCTTCTTTGCAAAAGAGAAAAGAGAAGAAAACGAGAACCTGTTAGGTTTCTGTCCACCGGTTGGTTGGGTGGGCCATATGTAAACCAACAATGGATGCTTTGTAGCTTTAAGACAAAATCCCTGTATTGATTCGTGCTGTGTTCCGATCGGTTGATTGTACTGCAGATTGCCATAAGAGGGAGCTAGAGATCACGGCTTGCTCTCTCTCTGACATCCTGTCTCTCTGACGTTCGGTTGCTATCTAAGGTTTATGCTGTGCTTATAGTTTGATATATTTGTTTACTGGAAATGACAGAGGCAACCGGTAAGGAGATTTTGTAATTGGATATTCTTTGGACTGTAAAACGTAGATGACCTGGACCGTTCATTGGACTGTGCTATTTCTTAAAGTAAACTTTAACTCAATTCAGTGTAGCTCTGTGTGGCTGAATAATTATTCATAACTACTCTCATTAACATTTCCACATGCATATCCTTGTTCCTCAAGGGTTATTCTGTACACATCATAACAGAACTGCTCAGCCAGGAGAATAAAAGGAATAAACCGATGGAACAGAAGTTGCCTTCAGAAGTTGTGGGAGCTTCATCCCTGGAGGCTTTCAAGAAGAGACCGGACTGCCCTCTGTCAGAAATGGTGAAGGGCCTCCTGCTTGGGCGGGGGGTTGGACTAGATGACCTACAAGGTCTCTTCCAACTCTATTAGTCTGTTATCTGTTAGCCACTGAAATGCAGGCAAAGGAGAACTTTATTAGACAAAGGAAGCCCACTTCAAAAATCTCCGGGTTGGAAAACCCCAGGAGGAGGAATGTGGTAGGAAGTGACTGATGTGGGCGAGTCCAATGATTCCCAAGGGCTATTTTGACACAACACGCCCAACATGGGGGTCGCACAGCACGCGGGATCCTAAGTGAGCCTGTTTACGACTCTCCCGACAGTTGTGGTGCAAAGGACGGGCTGAGGTTAGTGGGGACAGAGCATGGCCGGGGGAGGAGGAGGAGGAGGAGGAGGAGGGGGAGGAGGAGGAGGAGGAGGAGGAGGCAGAGATGCAACCTGGAGTGCAGAATCCAGGAGGCGGGATCGAGAGATTTGGAAGCGTAAAGATCAACACGATTCCCATTCCCATAGGTCAAAAGAGAGCAAACTCATAGCATGGATGATATGACCTAGTTGGGTCAAGAAAGGTCTGCAGGAAAACCACCAAACTCAGGGACCACCAAGGACTCCTCAACCCTTTTCAACCCTGAGCTACAAATATTTTTTTCCTATTCAGTCTAGCAAGAGAGAGCAAAACCCCTCCCTCTACTAGCCCTGATGGTGTTACCTAGTCGGGTCAGGAAATACCTGCAGGGAAGTCACCAAACCTCGAAGGCATCAAGGAGGCCACAGTTTGACCCCGAGCCACAAAGATTCTCTTCTGTGGAAGGAAATTAAGATTGGCTGGGGGCAGCACTCAGCTTACTGGCTGCTTGAGTGATATTTCGGTGGGTTTTCCTGACTGGGGTGTGTGTGTGTGTGTGTGTGTGTGTGTGTGTGTGTGTGTGTGTCCTCACCTCAGGCTGCTTGTTTGCCTGGATTTCCAGTGGAGAGTTCAGACCAAAAGCCAAGTGTTTACAGATTACAGATTAACAGAGTTGGAAGGGACCTTGCAGGTCATCTAGTCCAACCCCCTGCCCAAGCAGGAGACCCTTCACCATTCCTGACAGATGGCAGTCCAATCTTTTCTTGAAAGCCTCCAGGGATGAAGCTCCCACAACTTCTGAGGGCAACTTCTGTCTCCATGGGTTGATTGTTCTCACTGTCGGAAAGTTTCTCCTTATTTCCAGGTTGAATCTCTCCTGGTTCAGTTTCCATCCATTGTTCCTTGTCTGGCCTTGGGGTGCCTTGGAGAATCGCTTGACCCCCCTCCTCCATTGTTGCAGCCCCTCCTCAAATATCGGAAGGCTGCTCTCCTGTCTCCCCTGGTCCTTCTCTTCCCTAGACCAGCCACGTGAGCCAGCACCTTCTGTTTCTATCCTCCAAACGAACCCATAACGGGAAGCAAACGAAATATTTGAATGATGGAAGGGGGCCGCTGTGGAGGATGGGCATGGCACCCTCGGCGGGATGTGTCAGAAATACCCCCCATCCCTCCTTAATCTTCAGAGGGGCTCCAGAGGGGCCCAAAGTCAGAAACATGTCCATAACACGGCAATCCACGCTCAGCGCTAGCCGCGTGCCGTGGCTCACCGTGGAGCCCGCCTCTCTTCCTCCCCCGTGGGTGCCTCTTTAATCTGCTTTTCTTTCAGGAAACAAAATAGGAGCACTGAGCCAGCCAGAAGCTTCTTGTCAACCAGAGTTTTCTGAAGTGGAAAATTGTCTCGTCATTGCCCGCTTTCTCTCTGCTTTTTGTAGCTCAACCGTTGTGGGCTGAGAATTGCAAGCTCCTGGCTGGGTTGGGCTGACTCTGAATCCTTCTGCCTTCTTGAAAGAGAAGCCAAGGGTGCTTTTCACCCCTGGAAGCTTTCGAGAAGAGGCTGGACAACCGTTTGACCAGAGTGGCCGAGGGTCTCTTCGGCTGGGGCTGAGGGTTGGACTAGAAGACCTCCAGGTTCATTCCAGATCTGTTATTCTACATCCCCCCATTGACAGTGAGGACAATTAACCAGGGGAACTGCTGGCCTCCAGAAGTTGTGGACGCTCCATCGCTGGAGGCTTTTAAGAGGAGACTGGACAGTCGCTGGTCTGGGATGGTTTAGGTTCTCCTGCTCAAGCAGCAGGTTGGGGTCACCAACCGGTGGGCCAGGGACCACTGGTGGTCCGTGAGAAAATTTTGGTGGTCCGCAGAGAAATGTCCCCCCCCCCAAAGCAATTAATCCAGGCTGCACGGGAACACAAGGTTTGCGTTGCTTGCATTGTGCACAACACGAGGTAGTGAGGGGCAGCGGGAAGGGTGGAGGGGGGGACTTGTCCCACTCCCCCCACGTGCCTGGCCTGCCCACCGGGCTGCTTCTTTCCGCTTCTTTCTTCTTCTGGTTTTGGCTGCACGCAAGGAAAGCAGCCAAAGTCTTTCTTTCTCTCCCCCAAACTCCACCAGAAATGAGTCTTTGGGGCCCTTCAAGGCCTCCTGCTCCAAGAGGCTCCACCGACAAAGACTCGTTTCTGGCAGAGTTTGGGGGAGAGAAAGAAAGACTTCTGCGGCTTCTGCTGCTTTCCTTGCATGAAGCCAAAAGTCTCTCCCCTTCTCTCTCTCTCTCCTCCTGAGAACGGAGCTGGAGACGGTATCCTGCGATCTCAAATAAAGAACGATCGATAGGAAAACAGGGTGGGGGATTTTCCTGCAGACTTTTTGGGGGGATTTTCCCAGGGTCTCTGGTCCGTGGAATTTAAAACGATGAGCTTGGTGGTCCCTGAGGTCCAAAAGGTTGGCGACCCCTGGACTAGATGACCTTCAAGGTCCCTTCCAACTCTGTTGTGCTATTCCATTCCATTCTATTCTAAGACTGAATTTGCCTTGCCAGGAAAGTCTTTGAGGGCCTGTCTGACAGGTAGCCTTTAACAGGTGGGGGGTGAACAGCTGTTGGACCCCCCCACACACACACACACGGCTGCTGATCCGCCTGACCAGTGTGGGCACACAATAAATATTTAACCTGCTTTTAGCAACGGAAGATCCTGCTCCAGTGGCTGAGCGTGATGAATGGGCCAAGGTAATCCCATTAATGGGAGGCTGGGATCGGTCCCAATTCTCTGCCAATTTCCTGGCTCTTTAATGAGGGGGGAAGGGGGAGGAGGAGGAGGAAGAAGGGAGGGAAGGAGGAAGAGGAGAAGGAAAAGGAGAGAAAGAAAAAGAGAGCGGAGGGGAAAGAGAAGAAGAATTATTTTCATAGCACCACTTTAACTGCGTAGGCTTCAAAAAAGCCTCTTTTAATTGTTTTTTTAATCTTAAAGATTTTCTACATAGAAAAGAAATCCAAATGCCAACATTTCCCTTAGTCGTAGAAGCTCTTCTTCTTCCCTTCTGACTTCATGGCATTCCCTCCTCTCGGCCGTCACCATCATCATCATCAGGGCCTTCCTCCCTGTTTTCCTGTCTCCTCCACCCTGCCAGCCCCCCCCTCCATTGGGGGCTTGTTGGCCCAGAGACGGTCCAGGGCAGTTGGCCAGGAATTGGGCCAGTCTTTTGAAAAGTGCACACCAGCCCTGCCTTGTCTGGCTCCAAGCCAAACTAATTCATCTATCATCCAGAGAAAAATTAAATCCCTTCTAGCACTGGTGATGTTCACTAGTTGGGTCATGAAACATCTGCAAGAAATCCACCCAGCTCAGAGAGCACCAAGGATCCCACAGTCCTCCTCCTTGTCCTCCTCCTCCTCCCCTCCTCCTCCTCCTCCTCCTCCTCTTCCTCCTCTCCACAAACCTCCCTCCATTCTAGCACTGAAGACATTACCTAGTTGGGTCATGAAACATCTGCAAGAAAACCACCCAACTCAGAGAGCACCAAGGATCCCCAATTCTCCTCCTCCTCCTCCTCGTCTTCTTCCTCCTCCTCTCCCTTCTAGCACTGATGATGTTCTCTAGTTGGGTCATAAAACATCTGCAAGAAACCCACCCAGCTCAGAGAGCACCGAGGATCCCCACAGTTCAGCCCCGAGCTACAAATATTTTCTTCTATCGGGAAAGAGCAACTATAGCAAATCCCCAACATTTTTTGTGACATTGGGGAGCTGGGGGGGGGGGGGGCTGAAGGGAGGGGGCTGGCCCTTTGGGGTGGTCCCAAGTTGGGACCCTTCGGATGGCCTCTGGCTACTCTCAAAGACGTTTGGGGAATCGCCCGCTTTGATTTTGACTGGATGACGTCTCTTCCTTCTCCCGTTTATGGCTTCGGCTGATGGTTTTTTCCTACGGTAATTTCTGTTTGTTTTCGACGTGGCTGCGGTGGCGGATGTTGGAAATGGCCCTGTTTATATTCCGTGGAAGCGGCCGAGCATCGGGTTTTATAGCGAGGGGGCTGCCTTTCGTCCGTCAGCCAGAGTTAACGATGTCCTGAAGCCTGTGGCATCCCACCCACCCTGGTATAGAGCAGGAATAAATGGAATTAAACGGCATTCAGATGGCGCGGACAAAGGCCAGATGCCGGCTCCCATCCCTTCCACCTTCCCTCGGGTGGAAGTTTGTGGTTGCATTGAAGGGAGGCTACATTTAAATTTATTTATTTTTTTTAAACAAATTTTATTAAATTTACAAAACAATACACAGATAATCAAGGCATAATAACATAAAAGATCTTTCTGAAAAAACCAGTAGAACGTACAAAATATTTCCAAATTGTAATATGTATATTTACATTCTCTGCTCAACTTCGTATCTTATCCCAATTTCTCCTTTTCATTCTATTATCCAAATTATATTTCTTACTAATTAAAATGTTTTGCCTTTCAAAAAACAATACACAAACATACAAGACATAAAACATGAAAAACATAAAACATCTTTTCTGAAAGGTGCTTGATCCCAGGTTAAAACTCTTCGCACAGACGCAAATTCAAAAATCATATTTACTTTATATATCATTCCATATCTTATTACCATTTTCAATTTTCTATATAGCTTCTTCCCTCTTTAGTCTTTCTTAGTTTTATTTTATTTATCTTATCTCAATACAATTCATAATACGTTTTTTAAAATCTGATTTTAATGTTTTAAGTTTTGATGCCCAACCGGTCTACTGTTTGAACTTTTTCGTGGTCTTGCGCTGTTATTTCTCCTTAGACGGTTATTTATTGTTATTCTGCCTATTCATCGACTTACAACCAGCGGTGGGATTCAGATAACGGAAGAACCCTTCGTGAATTCTTCCAACAACCAGTTCACCAAACTGCTCGGAAAATGAACACCCGGTTCTTGTGAACCGGTACAAACCGGCTGAATCCAACCACTGCTCACGACTGCACATTTAGTGCCGATTTGAAGTCACAAACGCCACCAAAACAAGGGACTCGTGACCGTGCCTCACGCTTACGACCATCGTGAGATCCCCGTGATCAAAATTCAGACCCTTGGCACCCAGCTCGTAGTTATGACGGTTGCAGTGTCCCTGGGGGTCACGTGATCCCCCCTTTGGGACCATCTGACAAGCCAAGCGAATGGGGGAGCCAGATTCACTTAACAACCCGGTGACTAACTGCACGACTGCAGTGATTCACTTAATGACAGTGGCAAGAAAGGCCCTAAAATGGAGTGGAGCAAAACTCACTTAACAACGATCTCGCTTAGCAATGGAAATTTGCGGTCCTCAGTGGAGAACTGACTCTATTGTAAGCACCGCGGGGTCACTTGAAATGCGCAGCGTATAATTTTAATCAATCCATCAATAAAAATAAATATATATTTGGACATTTGGCCCTGAGAGGCTGAAGGTGTCTGCTCTTGGCCCTCGGTGTCTCTTCCTTCTGTCTTTATTTGCCAGGGTTTAACTGAAGTGAAGCCTGAATCATCCCCATAATCCACGGCTGCCTTTCGTGAATTTAAATGATGGAACGAAGGCAAAACGAAGGGCAAATATCGATACCTTTAAGTCATTATTATGGCTGGAAGGAGAAAGCCAACTCTGCCTTTCCAAGCGGCCTTAATTTGTTTGCCCAGGAGATAAAATGAGGTCTGTAGAGTTGCTTGAGTGATATTTGCCTACCGTCTAATCCCCTTAAATGCATTAAAGGGAGAGTAAGAACTCCTTGGATGGAAAACAGAAGCCCTGAAGCTTTGGGAAGGGGGGGGGGATCTGGCTCTTCCCCTTGATCTCCCGGTGGTGTGTTTTCTGGGGGCCAAGTGGCTGGATTGCTTTGTGGGTCACAGGCTCCGTCATGCTCAGAGAGGCTCTGTTGTGCCTTAGGGACCTCAGAGTAAGAAGACACCTATCATCTGGCTCCTAGTCCTACTTGATATTAAACTAGCCCAACCCAAATCCTGCAACCGTGTGTTTTCATGTGTTTTGGCCTCCAGGCCTTGAATCCTCTTAGTTGCTCTTCTCTGCACGTTGTCCAAAGTCTCGACCTCTTCTTTGTCTTGTAGTGACCAAAACTGGATGCAGGATATTCCTGGTGTGGCCTTACTCAGGCTTTACGAAGCGGTGCTAATACTTCTATGCCTCTGTTTATGCCACCTAGGATCGTATGAGCACCTTTGGCTGCAGCCACACCTGGTTGGCTCGTGTTTAAGAGATTGTCCCCCTGGCAGCTGCTGCTCTTGAGTTACCTGCCACCTATTCTGTACCTGTGTATTTAGTGTTTTATGCCAAAGTGTGTAGAGGCACACAACATGTTTAATTGGAGAGGGTGGGGTGGAGTGGGGGGAATCTTTGCAAGCTTAAAATTGAGCACCTAGAAACATTTCTGCAGGCAGAAAACATCCGTCCCATTTGGGAGGATTCGCTCAGCTTTCGCTTGCTAAAGAAGGAAACCGTTGCAATCCCAAGAGGGCGATTTCTCTCTTGCCAGCCGGTCTCAGCTGCTTTTGTAACCGGGGAGGCTAGACAGTTGCAAAAAAGAAGAAGAAGAAGAAGAAGAAGAAGAAGAAGAAGGAGAAGGAGAAGGAGAAGGAGAAGGAGAAGAAGAAGAAGAAGAAGAAGAAGAAGAAGAAGAAGAAGAAG